>JBBMOL010003331.1:0-16767 GCA_037954665.1 Laguncularia racemosa | reverse complement strand
TAAAAAGTCAAAGGCAAAATCGGATCCAAAAATGGCATTTTCAATGAACCCTAATGATGAAAGGATGAAATTCAAACAACCAATGATATAATCAGAATACTTCAATGAAAATGCCTTCTGACAACACTCTAATTTCATGTAATCCATGCAAATTAAGCCTCAATTTTACAAAGAAAAACCGTAACAAAACAATCCCTTTCCAATGGTGAAAATCACGTTATCAAGGAAATCCTTAATGATGAATTGGATCAATATGATAATTCCTTCAAATAATCACAAGAATTCGTGAATAACAACAAGGATATCTGACCAAGAAATTCTCAATTCAACCCTAGATATAAACACACTAGAGAAGAAAAGAAATCACAACAAAATGAAATTGATATAACTCACAATTTCAAGATGTTGCACTCGCCACAATTTCAACTTCTTGGGATTGACATTGATAAGAGAATTTGGAATTAGGAAAACCCTAAGCCCTCTCACGAAATGTGAAGTGTTTGTTCTGCAAAATAAGCCTCCTCAAACCCTCTCTTAAGCAAGTATTTATACTTGCTATCCTAGGGTTAAAAAGTGCTCAAAATTACAAGTTTGCCACTTTTAAGGTGGCTAGCCCTAAATGAAAATTACAAGGAAATAAAAGTGTCCCAAAACCAAATACAACCAAAAATAGTTCATAAAAGTGTAAATATATAAAAGAAATGGTCTTCAAGATGCCGGTCTTCTATAGGATCCATCGGCCCAACTCATCGCCGGTTCAGGTCGGTTCATAGGTAACCCACAATTTAAGTCTGAGGGAGTTTGTCCATTGCCCTATAGAATATGATAAGTGTGCCTGTTGGAAAACACAATACAAGAATAATAGAAAAGAGGTTAATATATAAATAATTCCGGGGTCGATCTGCTCAAAATGGGCCCTCAACGCCAAGATTTGAAATCCTTCAGTTCTTGCCCTAATGATAGGTCTTGTCGGATTTTTATTCTATCAAAAAAAGGCCCTCAACCTTTTCCTCCCAATCTAGATAGTCATCTGTTAAACCCTTGCCATCAAATGAAAGCATCTATAGCTTCACATATTCTAGACCCTTACGTAGCCTGAAATCCCTATTCGAGTAAGGATTGACCCTAAAGTTATCATCTCTCCTCCCTAAAGGCATAATGATCTCCTTCCACTCTCTTTCCCAAGTTTCCTCCTCCTCCTACTCCCTCCCTTTAGACGTTTTTGAAGTGCTACTCTAAGCGATGGTGCTTGAGGATTCGCTATTGGTGGTTATGGCATTATCATCCTATCAATCGTTGTTGCTAGTGTAGCAACAATAGTGGTGACACACACACACTTGTGCACCCACGGTGCAACAAGTAACCAATGTAACACATACTTCCCTGCACTTCAGTTATTGCAATAATAAGTTGAAGTAATAATTAAACACTTCCAAGTAATAAGTTATTGAATTCAACTAAGCAAGTGTTTGACTATCAATACTTAATAACTTCCACACTTAAATGCTTGTTTTGAAATTTAAAATTTACCACTGAATTTCCTTTTCTAATCATGACACATACACACTCTTATACTTCATGTGTAACACCTTCTTCTCAACACAATTTCCACAACAATTTGCAATTTTCTTCACTACACACTCACACCACCACATATACACAACACAATCACGGTGCAACTCCCTTTAAAACAACTATACCACTTCACGTGTAGCACTTACTCACCTCAACACACACAACACCATACGTTGCAATACCTTTCACAACACAATCACTTCATCACTCATAGCAACAAATTTAAAAACACTATTAATGTAACCTTTTCCACAATTGGTAAGAACAATTCAAATTCAAATAGCACTCAATCAATGCTACTCAATGACTTGCTTCAAACTTAAAAGGTGTGTTTGAATTTTCAAATAACTTCCTTATCTCCACACAATGTAAATCTAGAATTTGTAAATGACATTATTATTTCCAAAATTACCAACACACAATTCACTCTTCTATATTTCAAATTTCCACTTTTCTAAATGACCATAAAGGATCACTCCTTCTTACTTGTAGCAAACTCAAGGAAAGCAAGCTACCACAAGTATTCCATGTTCACTTCAATTAACAACAACAAGAATGAAATAAAATCCACAAGCACTACTACAAATCACTTCAACAATTTCGGATCAAGAAATTAACTTCAAGAACCGTAATTGTTAAATGATGATCATGCAAATCCCTTCCTCAATTCCTATGCTCTGATACCAAAAGATGATGTTCTTAAATAATTCAAGCACATGAACACAATCTAATTGAAGAATTCAACAAGACAAAATCCTAAATTGGTGTGAACATAATCTTAATGGCGTGAACCCAAATTAGATATATTATAAAGGAATTCCAATACTAATCAAATTACATATAAAAGTGCAATTCCAATCTTTATTGGATTGTAATCCTAGCAATAAGAACCTTAATTTGGCATGAAAGAACAAGTAGAAAAATCAACCAATTATCACTAGATATTACAAACTAGCAATAAAAGGATGCAACTTAGAAGATTTTGAAATTACTCACAAGAAATTCCAAGCTAAACTCGCCACAATTTCCTAGAAAATTGATAAGAGTGGATGCGGGCAAAAGGGTCTCTCTCTCACACGACAAAAAAGTGTTTTTTTTTCAAATTGAAAAAGCCCCAAAAAAACCCGTTAGAAAATATTTATACTGGCCCCAAAATGGGGTAAAGTTAAAAAAAATTCAAATATGCACAAAGTGGTATTCTAAAATCCAATACAAGTTCCAAAAAAAAAATATGGTTTGGTTCAAAAATGAAAATTACAAGTCAAAAATGGTCTTTAATTTGGTGTTTTTTCCTTCAATTAAAAATTTGTGGGCTAAGATGTGACTCAAAAACCCCGCAAGTTGACCCTTAGTGCAGTTATTTAACCTCCGTAAAATCGATAAATGAACCTGCTAAGGCAAAATCAAACTTTATTAGAAAAAAAGGGGCCATATGTGTGTTTAGGCTCATACACCAAGTCAGTTTCCCCTACTATTAATTAGGGTAGTTTTCCCTTCAAAAATTTAAAGTTATGCCCAAACCCAAAGATAAAAACTGTGTGTGTGCCCTCAAAAGTGTAATGAAATAGAGAGACTTCCCAGATGCCTTGGGTTTTTAAAATTTAAAATTTCCTTACTTACCATTAGTGCTTCCCACACTTAGAATTCTTTCGAAATTTTTCAATAAGCTTAGAATCCCTTAAGATTTGAAAATTTCTAAAAAAATAGACTTAAGATAGTGCAAAAAAAAGAAAATAAAAGAAATCTAGTACCAAGTTAGACTAGGTTCCCCCAAAAGCGCAATTCTTTAATTCTTTAGCTTGGCCTTCATGTTCTTTAACTAAGTCTCTAGCAGTCGAGATCCATTCCTCCCGGTTTTTGGGCCCCACTTGTTGGATTAACCTAGCCACTGTCAACAATTTGATCACCTCCTTCTTACCACCTTGATCTTTGAAAAACCCGTATTTTTAATAATTTAATGCCGTTCCTAATTTAACTACGTTGCAAATAGGCAAGGTACCACCGGGCTTAAATAGTGTTAATTTCAGGGTGTCCCATAAGATACACCAAAACTACTAGTACCCCCTTCCTTTTATCAAACTGACCTTAAAATAGGGGTTGAAACTTAATTACTTAATCAAAAAACTAAAACTCCTAACAACAAGGGTTCTGAAGATTTATAAATTTTAACAAAAGAAACCGATCTTTTCTACCTTCCCATCTGTAATTCATTGATTTATGAAGATTGCGTATTGCTTTTTATACTTCGAATTCTCTAGTAAAGTTTACTATTTTTCCAGATATTAACCATATAATCCTCTTTTTATCAAATGGATTTCCCTTAGTTAATAAAACCAGAATTTCATAAAGCCTAAATTCACATAAAAATAATCGATGAAAACACAGACTTTTTGTTTCCTACCCCTAGAAAACAATAAAATCTCATTAATTGAAAAAAAACAAATCATAAGAGAAATTTTCTCAATTAACTAATATGTATCATGCAAAATTCATACCCATCTATGAATCTACAAAAAAATTTAAAGGGGTATGCAATTAACAAAAGAAAGTAAACAATTTTCCATTAAAAAAACGGATCTTCATCACATACGAGAAGTTTGAATAAATCTAGTTTTAGAGCTACTCCTCCAAAAATTGGGATAAAAGAAAAAATTATGGAAGAATAAATAAAATTCATATCAAAATTTTTAAAAGATAGAATTTCTTTTTCGGGGTTTAAATCCCTTTTGGGAAATTTTCGGAATCTTTTTTTTTCCCCAACTTTATGAAGTCAGAGCAAGTACAAAATTCGTAACTTCCGTTCTGGGCAACAAATGGTCTATTTATACATGAATGGGGTTGGTACATACACGAGCGGATACACGAGAGTGTATCTCGTTCGTGATCTCATTTGCTTCCAAGTGTCCTTATGTGAAAAAACAGAGCAAGTCAGGGGATGTACTTTGGGTCTGATTTGAAACTCGTTGAACAACAGCAAACTTAGATACACAAGCAAAGTCAGGGTTTGTACTTTGCTCTGTATTTCCAGACATCCCTTCAGTATACACAAGCAAAGTACATGGGTTTTATCTCGTTTGTGTACTTTCCAAATTTTTTTCTTCACTGTATTGTACCAATTCCTTCCAAATTTGATCTGACTCTTCAAAACCCTTTCCCTTAGCTCCAAAATACCTAAAAGACCCTAAAATTTTAACATCTTTCCCGTTAAGCACCTTTTTCTTCAAAAAATCACTAAAAATTCAACAATAAAGCAAAATTTCATTACTCAGATAAGGGTATTTTGTGACTTATCAAATTTCCCCCACATTTAATCTTTGCTTGTCCTCAAGCAAAAAAAAAAACATTAAAATTAAACTTCCATTAATCATGATTGTTGTTACAAAAAATACTACCCCCAACATTAACATTTATGAATTTTAATTTTTAAAGCTCAAGAATCCCTCAATCTAATGAGTGTCTTTCACCTTGTGGGAAAAGTATTGAACAAAGATACAGTAAAAATTTCTAGGAATTAATCAAGTAGCCAATCTTTACCCTTGTCTTTTTAAACAAGGGCTTTCATGAAAAAAATTTAGACACAAGATAAATTTGAGCAAAAGGAACGGGGTACATTTCAACCACCATTAAAAAAACTTAACTTTCTTTATCTCTTTTTAGAAAACAATCAATAATAAAATACATGCATTATTTTCCCCCGGGATTCCTCCCCCTTTTTGGTTTGTCTCTTCAAGATTTTATTTTTTGTAATATTCACTGGTTTTCATCCTTTTTTTTTTTTGGACTTGCAACCCAGAAACGAGTTTTCACGATAATCTTACCCGCACCCAAGTTAACAAACATTATCCCCCAATTGAGGGCGTTCTAGGGGGTTTTAATTTACTCGGTTACAAGCCCCTCTCAACTTTTGCCTTTATGGTTTTTTCATTTTATTACGGAAATTTTCCCGGGTGGGGCTGATCCCGGGCCCAAAAACCCTTGGGTGCAGTTTTAAAGGGAAACCCCATCGAACCTCTATTCCCTTTAAAATTATTATTTTGACTATTAGTAGCGAGAAAAATTTGCTCTTCTAGGGACCAAAGCCTCCCCATACTAACTAATCCTTATTTTTCAAGTATAACAGCTTTCATTAAATTATTACTTTAAAGAGATCTTCTAAAAAGGATCACCAAGGAACATTTCTTTTGCCCTTTCATGAAAGATTAAATGGCTCTCAAATCTTTGAGTTTCACAACGTTTTTACCCCAAACTTTACTAAGTATCAATGTTCCAAAGAAGAAAAGGGGGACATGCACACCCCTTTTTTAGAGGAATCCATTCACAAATGCAAAATACTATGTAATTTGAAAACAGTTTTAAATTTTTTTTCGATTATCAAGAAAAAGAAAAAAACAAAAAATTAGGGGAAATTTTTAAATGATCTTACAATTCAGCAAACCCTTAACAATTTCTTTAGTACCCCCTTCCCCCCACTTAGATTGAACTTGTCCCCAATGTCTTTTTTATTAAAAACGAATGAGAAATAAAGAGATAAAAAGAAAAAATAAAAAGAAAAGGAATTGAGACTTCCGGGGATTAAATGGTGATGGCCCAATTCATAGCAGCAAAATGTCGATCAGGAGAACTACCCCCATCCCGCTTCCCTTAGCGGGGTGGTCTCTTCTTCTTGGTAAACTTCGTTTAACTGCCAATTTTGTGCCATCAATTCAATCAAAATGGCTCAAAATGGGTTGGGGTTTATTTTAATTACACAAAGAAAATGAAGGACTTTGCATTGGGTTTCCGAAAAAAGGGGGAAAATTTCACATTGAAAACCAACCAAAGGGTACACGATCATACCATTTTTGTACTACCCACCTAAAAAAACATGCACAAATTTCCCCATGGGAAAATTTAAAATCAGGTCTTGGTTTGTATATTACAATCTCCCTTCCTGAAGGCAAAAAAAATGAATAAAAAAAACACACCCAAAGCTCCTTAAACGATAAAATTTCAAATCTTGATTCTAAAAAGCTAGGTGCGATAGGTATGACATAAAAAAATGGCCTCTAACTTGGTTTCTAAGAAAAAATTTAGGAAAGAAACATAACAACAAGTTCCAGAAACCCCAAAAAAAATCAAAGTCCCAAAATTCATGTTCAAACCCTAACTGTAAATTCACTTTTTTTGGACCCACTCTTTACATTAATTATACAGCTTCCGTGTTTTCAAAATATCTACAATCATCAACAATCGCTTCAAAAATGTGAAATCATCATCAACCTCATCTAGGAAGCATGTTGGTAGTAAAAAAAGAAAATCGACAAACCGTTTTTGCAATAAGTATTAAAGAAGAAAAAAACTTACTTCCCTTTGAGTCCTTGAAATGGAAAAATTTTTAGGGTGGAAAGAAAAACCCACGATGGGGAGTAAATGGGAGTGAGGGGGGTAAATACACAATGGAAAAGGGGTCGTGTAAATGGCAGAGTGAAGTGAGGAGCCCTTTTATAGTACGAGCAAAAAAAAAAAATTACACGACCAAAAGTACACATCTGTACTTTGGTCGTGTATTTTGGGTTTCCTTTCTAGGGGTTAGATACACACCGGGAAACCAGCGTTTTTCCCTTTTTTGTGTTCGGGGGAGAGTTTTTTGGGGGTTTGATCACCCAGGAAACGAGCTGCCTTGTTTTTATAGAAGGGGGGGGTTGATACCGACCGGGTACACGAGGTTACTTGTTGTATGAATTGTCCCTTCTATGGGTCAGAATACACCAGGTACACGATGGTGTACCTTGTTCTGATCGAATTGGCCTTCTGGGGGTCAGATACACGACCAGGTACAGGGCTGTCCCTTTTTCGTATACCCGAATGTACCAATGACATATTTTGAAGTGCAGGGGGAGGGCACACCAGACTATTCCCTTTTGTATTGCAAAGTAATTTTAGACACCCCAAGCATGTGTGAAAAACGGATCAGCGGTCCCCTGGTTGGCAGATAAAAAGTAATACCTGATCACTTCATCTTGATTCCCTTTAAAAAGGGTCCCCCATCCGAATTCCCCACATTTAGAGCTTAAAAAAGCTCTTTAAGGTGATTTTCAAAACCAAAATTTGGGTTTTGCCCCTTTGTACTTCTGTCCTACAAAGTTACTCCAAAAAAGGGGTGATAATAAAGAAAGTAAAGAGTAAAGAAGAAAATTTTCCTAAACAACATGGGTTCCTCCCAAGAACCCTGTTATTTAAAACTTTATCCGACGTAATAAACCCGGGTGGAGCCAAAGGGAGATGAGAATGAGGTTCACTCCTCCTTTTCTTCCAAAAACTTTTTGGTCCCCAAAAAAGCTTAAGCCTTTGGCCATTCACCTTGAAAATGCCTTTTTGGAGATTTTAAAAACCAAAAAATACCTTCTTTCCCAAAAAACACTTCCCAAAATTTTGGGACCATTTAGAAATTTTCAAAAGTTTGCAACACAAACCCAAAGATGGTGAACCTCATAAAAAAATTCCTGAAAAGAAAAATCATCCATGATACTTCCATCTTGTCTTCTACCATATCCTAAAAATACCATATGCATCGCTGAAAGGTGTGGACGTTGCATAATTCAAAGGCTGCGTCGATAAGCGAAGGCCTAAAAGGGCATGTAAAGTCTCTTTTCTTGTCTTCGAGTCGATAGGAACTGAAAATATCTAGAAACCCATCGAAAACGTAATATGCATGACCGGCTAACCTTTCAAGCATTTGGGCCACAATGGAAAGGGAAAAAGATCCTTTCGAGTTATGTCATTTAGCTTGCGGTAACTTACAAACCTCCATCCGTGACAGTTCTCATCGGGGTGATTCATTTTTTCATTTGGGACACTGTCATACCGCCTTTCTTCGAAATACTGAGTGGGGCTCACCCCTGAGCTACAAAACGGGGAATCATTTCCCCTCAAACAATTTTTTTGATTTCCTTTTTTTCAACATCTCTCATTTGATTAAGTCGGCGCGCGGTTGACCATGGCTTGACACAATTTCCATCAAAATTTGTGTGTACAAAACATGGCTAATCCCCTTAAATCGCAAATTTTTCCCGCAATTGCTTCTTTTTGTTGCCCCGGAAAATGCAATAACCCTTTCCCCTAAATTTTGATCCCGATTGACGCAATTTACGGAATTTAGAACTTTTTCCAAAATGCATATTTTAAGGTTTTCTGGCAGTTGTTTCAATTCTAGCTTAGTGGTTCCCTTAATTTTAAGGTTTCGATTCTGAATGGTGGGTCTATTCATATCTTCAAAGCTTTTTTCTTCCTCAACTCAGGGTTATTATTAAGCGATTGACAATGCTCTAATTGCCAATTTTCAGGTTTCCTTTCTCCCCCTTCATCAAAAACTTCCCAAGCATCACCCAACAACAGGTCTTGCAATGAATTCAAATGCAAGTGAGGAGTTAAAATTTCATACATGTACCCTCTGGTCAGCTTTGTTTAAGGGCGTCAGGGATTTTCACTAGGACCTCTTCATTTCCACTCTCAACACTAAAAACCCCTCCCAAAAACAAATTTTGGGCCCAGATGCCAAAAATGGCCTCCCCCAATAAAGAGGGGCCTCCACATTGCTTCCAGTCAAGGAGACAAAATCCCCGGGAAGATGAAGTCCGCACCTTCACTAATAATCTTTAACTTTTTCCCTCGGGAATTTTGGGTGATCGTTTGCTAACCAAAGACCATTTTGGGCGGTTTCGGGTCTCCAAACCCCAAATTTTGGAACATTCTTTTTTGGCATCAAATTTAAAGTTTTGGGTCCCAAACAGCCCAAAGCCCGTTCTTCAAAAAATTCCCTATCAGGCAAGGGGTAAAACCCCAGTCTTTTAACTTCTTTGGGGGTTTTTTTTGAATTACCGCAGGCTTTTCCTCCTAAAGTTACAGTGGGGAACCTTTAAAACTTTCCCTTTTTTTTGATAGAACTCCAAAATTTTGATATCGTGGCATTGGTATAATCCCAACCAGTGGAAAATTGATATGCAAAAACTTGAATACTCTAAAAATCTGCCCTATGCCATCTTTCTGTCCTTCTTTTAGTCGTGCTATAAGGAACATCGGGCTTAATTCTGGGTTAATAGAGGGGTGATTTCTCTTTTGGGATTTTTCTGAAAGCTTTTCCCCTTCTTTAGAAACTTTTTTTTTGCTGGTTCAGTCACCCGACCTCTTTTTTTTTGAACCTTGGTTGTGTTCCCCTTTCCCCTTTTTAAAGTGCCTTTAACATGTTTTTGGTTGGTTTTTTGTGTTTCTAGAGTGAAACCTTGAGATCTCTTTGACAGAGCTTTGCTACTGACCGACCTGGTTTTCAAGATTGGTATTTTCCTCATGTTCCCCCAGAGCCGAGTCTGATTTTTTTAAAAAAATCTAAGGGCTTCTATCATCTTTGAATCCGATGAATTTTTTGAGGAGTCTTCAATGGCGGTTTGGAACTCGGGGCCCTTTGGGCCCCTATAAACCCGGGGGAGGTTTTGATCGCCCTTTGGGAAAATTAATTTGTTTGTCCAAGAATTTTTGGGGATTTTTCCATCCGGGTTATAAGTATTCTGATGGATTGTTCTGGGGCCGAATTGGGTTTCCCCAAATAAACCCCCTGCTCTGTTTGCCCTTCCCACCCCTGAGGGTTCCCCAATAGCCATGAGTTTGAAACCAACCCGTCGACTTTCTAATTTAAAACCTCAAATTTGACATGATAGAAGTTTCCACACCACTTCAAGAATGCTGCCACCTTTTTTTTCCACCCACCCCTGTGACCATTCAAATTTTCGGGCCATGTCTTTAAAAAGAGTCAAAAATTTTTTTCAGGGGTTTTTGTTTTAAGGTGCCACAGCTGCACATCTACGTTTTCTTGTTTTATATTCAAACCCTTATAAAATATCTGAAAAGCCTTAGGGTCCCAGTTAGGCATTTTCCCCCCATTGGTCCTTGAATCTTCCCAGGTTTTTACAACTCCCATTTCCATACTGTGATAAGTTGAATCTCACTCGAATTTAGCGGGCTTTGAAGGGGAAAATTTGTTCCCTAAACTTTTTTAATCAGACCTTGCCCCGAGTTAAAGGAGTTCCCCGGTAAAGAATTCGCCACTGCTTACCTTTTCCCCTTTAAAGAGTGGGAAGGGGCCTGGCGGATCGCATCATCATAACCCATTAAATTTGAAGGTATCGCATATCTCCAAAAAGTTTGGATTGCCTTTGGTCTTCTCCTGTAACCATCAAATTGATATATTGCTGCACCATCGAATCACGGGAGGGTAAGTTCAAAAAAAAATTTTTCCTCCCCCGAGGGGGGACATCAAGCTGACGCCACAGTTTGGCCGCAAAATCAAATTGGTTCTAAGTGGCTCATTTAAATCGGGGATTTCTATTACGCCAGTTGATGATTTGGGGATCCCCAAACATTCTTTGATTTAGCTCTTGAGCACGATATTGACTTTTCGCCATTTTTCCTTTTTGTGATTCTCCTTAATCCAAAGACGTTTACTCATCGGGTTTTCTTTTTTTATAAGATGAATAAATTTTTTTTTGGCCAGGGTTTAAAAAAAGCAATTTTCCTTTAAGCAACTTTGGTCAGCACTGTAACGTAACAAACAAATTTTTTTCTCCAAATTTTCCAGGAAGAAAAGGAAAAAAAAATAAGAAAAAAAATAAATTTGGGTTAAATTAATAAATAAAAATGTTTTTAATAATGGCGATCCCCGCAACGGTGCCCCAAAAATGATGTTGCCAACCATAGTTTTAAAATTTTTTTTTAATGCCTGTTCCAATTCAACTCTTGCAATAGGCAAGTGTACCTACCCCTTTACTAAAATAGTTTAAGTACAGGGTTTTGTCCCCCATACACCCAAAATAGTACTAACTTCGTTCTATTATCTAACCGACGCTTTAAATTTTGGTTAAACTTTAATTCTCTAATCTTAAAAAAATAAAAATATAACAAAAATGGTTCTGAAGATTTATCAATTTAAAAAAACAACCAGATCTTTTTCTATCCTTCTCCATCATGTAATCTTAATTTTGAAATTTTCGTAGTTGCTTTTATACTGCAAATTCTCGTTAAGTTTAACACTTTTTAGATTTAACCTATCTAATCCTCGATTTATCAAATAGGATCTCTCCCTTTTTAATAGCAAACCCAAAAATTTTCAAAACCCAGAATTCACATCAAAAAAATCATGAAAACAGAAGATCTTTTTTCCTATCTCCGAAAACAATCAAAACCATTTTTTGCATTAAATCTAAACATAAACAATTTCCAAATTAAATATGATATCATGCATAAATTCAATTCCGATCTATGAATCTACAAAGAATTGAAGGGGGAGCTTAATATAAGAAAGCCCAAAAAATTGCATTAAAAAAGATCTTATCACATGATAGAGAAGTTTCGAAAAAAAATCAATTGGGGTCTACTCCTCCATAAAAAACAAAAAAAATACAATTACGGGAAGAATAAAAAAAAATTCATAGTCCAAACCCTTTTAAAATAGAATCCTTTTTCGTGCGTCCCTTTAATCTCCTTGGAATTTACGGAATTTCTTTTCCCCCCCTGGAGAAGTTAGACATTAAAAATTCGTAAATTCCGTTCCGGGGAACTAAGGTCATTTAAAATGACCTGGGTTGGAACATACACGAGCGGATACCGAGTATGTTCTCGTTCGTGTACTCTGCTTGCTTCCCGTGTCCTTATGTGAAATTTCACGACAATTCAGGGGTGTCATTGGTCCGGGGGTATTTGAAACATC
The DNA here is from genome assembly GCA_037954665.1 of Laguncularia racemosa. NCBI lineage: Eukaryota > Viridiplantae > Streptophyta > Magnoliopsida > Myrtales > Combretaceae > Laguncularia > Laguncularia racemosa. The sequence goes on along the minus strand of JBBMOL010003331.1, from coordinate 4,457 downwards.
ATTTAACAACAGCAAAAAATTAGATACACAACAAAGTACATGGGTGTACTTTGCTCGTGTACTTTTCCGACATCCCCTTCAGTTTTCACAAAAAGACATGGGCGTGATCTCGCTTTTGGGATTTCCCAAAATTTTTTTTTCACAAATTGTATCCAATTCCCCTTTCCCAAAATTGATCCGACTCTTCAAAACTCCTTCCTTTCTCCAATACTCTAGAAGATCCGAAATTAAAATTCATTTCCTTTAAACATCCTTTTCTTCAACAAATCATCTAAAAATTCAAAAAATAAAGCCATTTCATTACTCTAATAAGGGTATTTTGGACTTTCACACCTCCCTTTATATAAGATTTAGTTGTCTTATATTGCATATGGGTTGAATTTTTTCTAATAAAATTTTGTGAGTACAAAGAGGGGTTGTACCTTTTACATTAGATATTTTCTAAATGATGCTTGCTTATGTGCTCTTAGGAACCGTAGAAAAAGGTCTTTCTGCTCTGAGATAAATTTGAGGCTTAAAGAAGGTAGAGTCCCAACAAGGAAAACATATTCCGACAATTTGGTAATTGTTTTAATTCCAACACTAGTGCTTTTTATAGAAGTTTAAGTTTACCTCATTTTCTGTTCTCAACTTTTCAAACCCTGCTAAGGTTTTAAAATCTTCTTGATTTGATGGAGCTCCGGGTTTCTTTTCATCGGGGTGGGAATATTGGAACCCACTAAACTGCTTTGCCCCTTAGCCCCAAAAATTTCCCCTCAATAAAAGCAGAAACAAATTAGTGGCAACCCAACCCTTTAAAAAATTTCACATACCATTTTTGAAATCAAAAAAGAGATTAATTTTATTTTCCCTCGAGACACCCATTCGTTGAAAAATGGAAATTATTCACTGCAAATTTCAATACAATGCATTACAAGTAAAAAAAAAAAGTTACTGAAATACTTGTGACATGTTCTGACTGTCCAACGCATCCGATATACACCAATAACATGAGTGGGGTGATAGTATGTGTCCCTCCTTATGTTCCAATGTGCCACCAATGGACATCCAATTTCTATATGTAGTCCATGTTAGCTAAGGGGTGCTATGTGGGGAAATCTATCTGAGCCCACATTTGTAGGAGAATGGTAGCCCCTCCAATGTCATCTACCGATGGCAATGTTGTGACACAAAGTTGACAATATAACCACGCTAGACATGTAAACCCCCAGCTATACGTCTTACTAATGTTGAAATGCCTAACAAGTAGTAACTACATCGTATGGATGAGGGAGTTGGATTTATTGGTAAAGATAAATCCCACTAGTAGTTGCATCATGTAGACACACATATATCGTTAGATTTACTCATATCGGCATCAAGTGGGAGTATCTAAAAACATATCATGGAACCACATCATACTATTTTGGCCCTCTTTACCATATGTCCTAGCCTTGACTCAAAAAATTCTTCACATAAGGAGTCCTAACTAGATCTCTACATCCTGCAAGGTGATGGTAAACTCCCTATTGGTATGTAGAATGTGTGCATCTCTAACCACCATTGCTCTACCGATGTTGTAATCATGTGCTAATCTAGTGGTATGTACGGTAGCTAGCTCTCACCTTCAAATCTTGCTAAATGTAAGTATGGCTCTATTCAAGGATCGAAGGGGATAGTGTACTTGTCCTGACAGAGTGACAACTTAAGCTGTTTAATAGTGAGGCTTGCTTGACCTTATAACAATAACATGTGAAATGTTTTTCTATTCCTAATGCAATATAAACTAATTAATAAGTGAAAAGTCATTTACCTCTTCATCCTAGACAAACTGTGCTTAATGTCCCCTACTACATCAAGACTAAAGGATCGAAGGGTCTAGGCTCTATCTATTATGTAAAATAGAATATATATTTAAATAAATTAGTATATGTTACCTTTAATATCAATATATTAATTTATGACTTATTAATGACTATTACTATCAAATTAACAATTAATTAACTAAAGTTTACACTTACTTTTATAGTAACAGACAAAGATATTACATGTACAATCAATAACAACTTTTTTTAGTAATTAATTTATGATGATTAATTAATGACATATTAATGACTAAATCATATTTAATTAACAGATCATTGATAACTACTTTGTTATATGACTATTGTACAAAACCATGCCAAAATTTTACATTTACAACTAAAACAAAATTTTTCACTAATTAGTTTTATAACAATTAATTATGACATATTAATAACTAATCACTTTTAATTAACAGATCTTTAATGACTATTTAGTTCTATAACTAATCTAACAAAAACATACAAATATTTTAAATTTGTAGCTAAGAAATTTTTTTTTACTAATTAATTTTAACAATTAATTAATGACTAATCATCTTTAATTATAGTTCATTAATAACTACTTAACTTTATAACTAATTGTACAAAACCATACAAATATTTTACATTTGCAATCAAACAAATTTTTCATTAATTATTTTTTTAACAGTTAATTACTTACTTATGAACAATTAATCACTGCTTTTTAAAAACACACTATCAATGAACAACAACTTCTTTTTAAAACAGTTACTTTTACAAAATACATTATAATAATAAAATAGAGATAATTTATTATTATCAATACAAAGGTTTTCCTAGTTATTTTTTTAATGTTTTAAATAATTACTAATTTAAAGGACTAAGAAACTTCATCATTAATGATTACTTTTACAATATTTTTCGCAATAAACAATTTAGACATTTCATTTAAAAATTATAAATTTTTTTACTAATTCATTTTGGTAATGTTAATTTAAAGATATATTAACAACTAATTAATATTTAATTAACAACCAACTACTACTTTAATAAAAATTGTGGAGGTACATTATAATACACTTATTTTTTATGCCCTTTAACTATGAGTAAATTAAAAAAAATGATTTATCTTAAAAGTACATATTGAGATCTTACTTTTGCTGAAGTATTTCCCACATGTGCTTAACAAGCTAAAAATTGCTTAAAAAGAAATTAAGAAACAAAAATTTCGAACAACGATATAGAGTGAAATTTGTAGAGGAAAATTGAGACGTAAATCTGAAATATGAACTGAGGATTCATATTTATTAAAAAATTGTCAATGATTTTTTTTTTGTGCACTAGAAATCACAAGTTATGATATTGCGTCAATTTACTATATCATTTTCATAAGTTTACGGTATTACTTTGTAATAATTTTATAGGTTTATAATCTTTTTTTTAAAAAATTTTTATAGGTTTGTAGGATTCGTCACAATAAAAAAAAGAATACAATACAATTGCACTAAAGGCATGGACTTATTCACACCTTTAGTAAAAAATTATACAAAAAGTGTTGACCAAGTTCATTTAATTTTTTTTTTAACTATTGCAAATCACGTTCGCATCTCGAAACCAATTTTAGAAAAAATCATTTGAGTATAAAAATATTATGTAATTTTTTAAAAAAACATCATTATTTAAGAGCGAACCCCAATATTTCTAGTAAAAGAAAATAAGTGCCCTAAATTTCCAATGTTTTTCCCTTGCTAAGGAGAAAAATTGTCCATTACAAGTTGCTGGAGATGCTAAAACGTAATTTACCCTATTCAAAATTTAAAATATTTCATTATGATTTTTGAAATGTTGGATATTTTTGGAATATCTAAAATTTAGGTATTTTTATTGTAACATTTAAAAATATTGAAAGCTAAAGAAGGAGACTGGCGTATTTTCAGTCAAATCATATTCAAATGCTCTAAGTGCACTATCTAGTTTCAATAGTTTATCATTTATATTTTTATACTAAATTTCTATTGAACTTGTTGTGTCTTAGGGTTTTTAATTATCTATGGCAATTTAATAAATTAACATCATCAAAGCATTCATCTACAAATTTTGTGTTCATGTTAAATCTTTGTGGTATTCATTTTTTTATTATTGGGTCATTTTATGCAATTTATTTTTTATTGATTCTACTATGGGTTTTTTTGCAACATGGATGTTCTATGGCCCGGTCATGTAGGGATGAAAAATTATTGATTAGTTTGGGGCTAATGATATTCAAGACTAGCTCAAATTTTTGAGACCTTCGAAATCATTAGGTACATTGGAGGACAAAATAGCAACCAATAGTGTGATGATTCTTCCAATGATGAGCCTAAACAAGAGGATGATTATTAGGCCACGAGCAAGAGCCTAAGTATAGAGGTGTCTACAAAGGCACCCAATACAAGTAAATTAAAAGGAGATGGGTCAAATCCCATTTTTTGAGTTGGATGAAACTTGTAATGCTCTAAAAGCTAACAATGTGTGAATGTTTTTTTGAAGTGTTTACTTTAGCACATCATCACTCTTCCCCATTATGCTATCGCAATGCTAAAGGTAAAGCTTGGTCGAAGGTACCACTATAACAATGGTAGAAGGTACTAGTGTTTGTCGAGGGGGCTAGTT
>JBBMOL010003330.1:0-16767 GCA_037954665.1 Laguncularia racemosa | reverse complement strand
ACCGCAAATATTGTCATTGCAAACACAGCTACTACAAATATCATCGCTACAAATCTTCTCAACATTGTCGCTACCATCGCATTGTAAATATCATGGCCACAATTGTAATCACTGTAAGTGTGGTCACTAAAAATGTCCATGTCGTTACTCAAAGAAAGTAGTTGCAGTTAGCACTACAACAAATGTTGTCGTTGCATGTATTGTCACTACAAACATTGTAACCACAAATATCATTGCGGCAATTGTCACCGCAAATATTGTCATTGCAAACACAGCTACTACAAATATCATCGCTACAAATCTTCTCAACATTGTCGCTACCATCGCATTGTAAATATCATGGCCACAATTGTAATCACTGTAAGTGTTGTCACTAAAAATGTCCATGTCGTTACTCAAAGAAAGTAGTTGCAGTTAGCACTACAACAAATGTTGTCGTTGCATGTATTGTCACTACAAACATTGTAACCACAAATATCATTGCGGCAATTGTCACCGCAAATATTGTCATTGCAAACACAGCTACTACAAATATCATCGCTACAAATCTTCTCAACATTGTCGCTACCATCGCATTGTAAATATCATGGCCACAATTGTAATCACTGTAAGTGTTGTCACTAAAAATGTCCATGTCGTTACTCAAAGAAAGTAGTTGCAGTTAGCACTACAACAAATGTTGTCGTTGCATGTATTGTCACTACAAACATTGTAACCACAAATATCATTGCGGCAATTGTCACCGCAAATATTGTCATTGCAAACACAGCTACTACAAATATCATCGCTACAAATCTTCTCAACATTGTCGCTACCATCGCATTGTAAATATCATGGCCACAATTGTAATCACTGTAAGTGTGGTCACTAAAATGTCCATGTCGTTACTCAAAGAAAGTAGTTGCAGTTAGCACTACAACAAATGTTGTCGTTGCATGTATTGTCACTACAAACATTGTAACCACAAATATCATTGCGGCAATTGTCACCGCAAATATTGTCATTGCAAACACAGCTGCTACAAATATCATCGCTACAAATCTTCTCAACATTGTCGCTACCATCGCATTGTAAATATCATGGCCACAATTGTAATCACTGTAAGTGTTGTCACTAAAATGTCCATGTCGTTACTCAAAGAAAGTAGTTGCAGTTAGCACTACAACAAATGTTGTCGTTGCATGTATTGTCACTACAAACATTGTAACCACAAATATCATGCGGCAATTGTCACCGCAAATATTGTCATTGCAACACAGCTATACAAATATCATCGCTACAAATCTTCTCAACATTGTCGCTACCATCGCATGTAATATCATGGCACAAGTAATCGTAAGTGTGTCACTAAAATGCCATGTCGTTACCAAAGAAAGTATTGCGTTAGACTAAACAATGTGTCGTTGCATTATTGCACTAAAAATTGTAACACAAATATCATTGCGGCAATTGTCACGCAAATATGTCATTGCAAACACAGCTCTACAATACTCGTACAATTTCTCACTGTCGCACCATCCATGTAATCAGGCCATGTAATCATTAGTGTTGTCCTAAATGTCAGTGTACTCAAAAGTAGTTGCGTCATACAAATGTTCTTGATATGTCTACAAACATACACAAAATTGCGGATTGTCACGCAAATATGTCATTAAACACCTCTAAATTCTGCTACAATTTCTCACATTTCCTACCATCGCATTGTAAATATCATGGCCACAATGTAATCACTGTAAGTGTGTCACTAAAATGTCATGTCGTTACTCAAAGAAAGTAGTTGCAGTTAGCACTACAACAAATGTTGTCGTTGCAAATATTGTCACTACAAAACATTGTAACCACAAATATCATTGCGGCAATTGTCACCGCAAATATTGTCATTGCAAACACAGCTGCTACAAATATCATCGCTACAAATCTTCTCAACATTGTCGCTACCATCGCATTGTAAATATCATGGCCACAATTGTAATCACTGTAAGTGTTGTCACTAAAAATGTCCATGTCGTTACTCAAAGAAAGTAGTTGCAGTTAGCACTACAACAAATGTTGTCGTTGCATGTATTGTCACTACAAACATTGTAACAAAATTATTGCGGCAATTGTCACCGCAAATATTGTCATTGCAAACACAGCTCTACAATATCATCGCTACAAATCTTCTCAACATTGTCGCTACCATCGCATGTAAATATCATGGCCACAATTGTATCACTGTAAGTGTTGTCACTAAAAATGTCCATGTCGTTACTCAAAGAAAGTAGTTGCAGTTAGCCTACAACAAATGTTGTCGTTGCATGTATTGTCATAACAAACATTGTAACCACAAATATCATTGCGGCAATTGTCACGCAAATATTGTCATTGCAAACCAGCTACTACAAATATCTCGCTACAAATCTTCTCAACATTGTCGCTACCATCGCATTGTAAATATCATGGCCACAATTGTAATCACTGTAAGTGTTGTCACTAAAAATGTCCATGTCGTTACTCAAAGAAAGTAGTTGCGTTAGCACTACAACAAATGTTGTCGTTGCATGTATGTCATACAAAATTGTAACCACAAATATCATTGCGGCAATTGCCCAAATATTGTCATTGCAACACAGTCACAATCATCGCTACAAATCTTCTCAACATTGTCGCTACCATCCATGTAATATCAGGCCACAATTGTAATCACTGTAAGTGTGTCACTAAAAATGTCATGTCGTTACTCAAGAAAGTAGTTGCAGTTAGACTACAACAAATGTTGTCGTTGCATGTATTGTCACTACAAACATTGTAACCACAAATACATTGCGCAATTGTCACCAAATATTGCATTGCAAACACACTCTACAAATATCATCGCTACAAATCTTCTCACTTGTCGTACCACATGTAAAATCATGCCAATTGTAATCACTGTAGTGTTCACTAAAAATGTCCATGTCGTTACTCAAAAAGTAGTTGCAGTACATACACAAATGTTGTCGTTGATTTGTCACTACAACATTGTAACCCAATATATTGCGGCAATTGTCACGCATTTGTCATGCAACCAGCTAAAATATCATCGCAAATCTTTCACATTGTCGCTACCATCGCATGTAATATCATGGCCACATTGTAATCACTAAGTTTGTCACTAAAATTCCATGTCGTTACTCAAAGAAAGTAGTTGAGTTAGCACTACAACAAATGTTGTGTTGCATTGTCACTACAAACATGTAACCACAATTCATGCGCAATTGCACGCAATATTGCTTGCAAACCAGCTCTACAAATATCTGTACAAATCTTCTCAACATTGTCTACCATCGCATTTAAATATCTGCCCAATTGTATCACTGTAAGTGTTGTCACTAAAATGTCATGTCGTTATCAAGAAAGTAGTTCAGTTAGCACTACAACAATGTTTCGTTGCATGTATTGTCACTACAAACATTGTAACCACAAATATCATTGCGGCAATTGTCACCCAATATTGTCTTGCAAACACAGCCTACAAATATCATCGCTACAAATCTTCTCAACATTGTCCTACCACGCATTGTAATATCATGGCCACAATTGTAATCACGTAAGTGTTGTCACTAAAATGTCCATGTCGTTACTCAAGAAGTAGTTGCAGTTAGCACTACAACAAATGTTGTCGTTGCATATTGTCACTAAACTTGTAACCACAAATATCATTGCGGCAATTGTCACCGCAAATATTGTCATTGCAAACACAGCTGCAAAATATCATCGCTACAATCTTCTCAACATTGTCGCTACCATCGCATTGTAAATTCATGGCCACAATTGTAATCACTGTAAGTGTTGTCACTAAAATGTCCATGTCGTTACTCAAAGAAAGTAGTTGCAGTTAGCACTCAACAAATGTTGTCGTTGCATTATTGTCACTACAAACATTGTAACCACAAATATCATTGCGCAATTGTCACCGCAAATATTGTCATTGCAAACCAGCTTAAAATATCATCGCTACAATCTTCTCAACATTGTCGCTACCATCGCATGTAAATATCTGGCCACAATTGTAATCACGTAAGTGTTGTCACTAAAATGTCCATGTCGTTACTCAAAGAAAGTAGTTGCAGTTAGCACTACAACAATGTTTCGTTGCAAATATTGTCACTACAAACATTGTAACCACAAATATCATTGCGCAATTGTCACCGCAAATATTGTCATTGCAAACACAGCTCTACAAATATCATCGCTACAAATCTTCTCAACATTGTCGCTACCATCGCATTGTAAATTCATGGCCACAATTGTAATCACGTAAGTGTGTCACTAAAAATGTCCATGTCGTTACTAAAGAAAGTAGTTGCAGTTAGCACTACAAAAATGTTGTCGTTGCATTATTGTCACTACAAACATTGTAACCACAAATATCATTGCGGCAATTGTCACCGCAAATATTGTCATTGCAAACACAGCTCTACAAATTCATCGCTACAAATCTTCTCAACATTGTCGCTACCATCCATTGTAATACATGGCCACAATTGTAATCACGTAAGTGTTGTCACTAAAATGTCCATGTCGTTACTCAAAGAAGTATTGCAGTTAGCACTACAACAAATGTTTTGTCGTTGCAGTATTGTCACTACAAACATTGTAACCACAAATATCATTGCGGCAATTGTCACCGAAATATTGTCATTGCAAACACAGCTCTACAATATCACGCTACAAATTTCTCAACATTGTCCTACCATCGCATTGTAAATATCATGGCCACAATTGTAATCATGTAAGTGTGTCACTAAAAATGTCCATGTCGTTACTCAAGAAAGTAGTTGCATTAGCACTACAACAATGTTGTCGTTGCATGTATTGTCACTACAAACATTGTAACCACAAATATCATTGCGGCAATTGTCACCGCAAATATTGTCATTGCAAACACAGCTCTACAAATATCATCGCTACAAATCTTCTCAACATTGTCGCTACCATCGCATTGTAAATATCTGGCCACAATTGTAATCACTGTAAGTGTTGTCACTAAAAATGTCCATGTCGTTACTCAAAGAAAGTAGTTGCAGTTAGCACTACAACAAATGTTGTCGTTGCATGTATTGTCACTACAAACATTGTAACACAATATCATTGCGAATTGTCACGCAAATTTGTCATTGCAAACACAGCTACTACAAATATCATCGCTACAAATCTTCTCAACATTGTCGCTACCATCGCATTGTAAATATCATGGCCACAATTGTAATCACTGTAAGTGTTGTCACTAAAAATGTCCATGTCGTTACTCAAAGAAGTAGTTGCAGTTAGCATACAACAAATGTTGTCGTTGCAGTATTGTCACTACAAACATTGTAACCACAAATATCATTGCGGCAATTGTCACCGCAAATATTGTCATTGCAAACACAGCTGCTACAAATATCATCGCTACAAATCTTCTCAACATTGTCGCTACCATCGCATTGTAAATATCATGGCACAATTGTAATCACTGTAAGTGTTGTCACTAAAAATGTCCATGTCGTTACTCAAAGAAAGTAGTTGCAGTTAGCACTACAACAATGTTGTCGTTGCATGTATTGTCACTACAAACATTGTAACACAAATATCATTGCGGCAATTGTCACCGCAAATATTGTCATTGCAAACACAGCTCTACAAATATCATCGCTACAAATCTTCTCAACATTGTCGCTACCATCGCATTGTAAATATCATGGCCACAATTGTAATCACTGTAAGTGTTGTCACTAAAAATGTCCATGTCGTTACTCAAAGAAGTGTTCAGTTGCACAAACAAATGTTGTGTTGATTATGTATACAAAATTGTAACACAAAACATTCGCATTGTCACGCAATATTGTCTTGCAAACACACTGCTCAAATATCTCGTCAAATTCAACATTGTCCTACATCGCATGTAAATATTGGCACAATTGTAATACTGTAAGTGTTGTCCTAAAATGTCATGTGTTACTCAAAGAAAGTAGTTGCAGTTAGCACTACAACAAATGTTGTCGTTGCATATTGTCACTACAACTGTAACCACATATATGGGCAATTGAGAATTTTCATTGCAACAAGCTCTACAATTCATGCAATTTCTCACATTGTCGCTACATCGCATTGTAATATCATGGCCACATGTAATCATGTAAGTGTTGTCCTAAAAGTCTGGTTATCAAAGAAAGTAGTTGCATTCATACAAAAATGTTCTTGCAGTATTGTCATACAAAATTGTAACCACAATATCATTGCGGCAATTGACCGCAAATTGTCATGCAAACACAGTACAAATATCTCCTAAAATTTTCAACATTGTCGTACCATGCATTGTAAATCTGGCCACAATTGTATCATAAGTGTGTCATAAAAATGCCATGTGTTACTCAAGAAATGTTCAGTTAGCACTACAAAAATGTTGTCGTTGCATTTGCTCAACATGTAACAAATCATTGCGCAATTTACGCAAATTTGTATTGCAAACACAGCTCTAATTCATCGCTCAAATCTTTAATGTGTACCTCGCATTGAATATCTGCCATGTAATCACTTAAGTGTTGTCCTAAAATGTCTGTCGTTACTCAAGAAAGTGTTGCAGTTAGCACTACAACAAATGTTGTGTTGCATATTGTCACTACAAAATTGTAACCACAAATATCATTGCGAATTGTCACCGCAATATTGTCATGCAAACAAGCTTACAAATATCATCGCTACAAATTTTCAACATTGTCCTCCATGCATTGTAAATATCATGGCACAATTGTAATCACTGTAAGTTTGTCACTAAAAATGTCCATGTCGTTACTCAAAGAAGTAGTTGCAGTTAGCACTACAACAAATGTTGTCGTTGCATGTATTGTCACTACAAACATGTAACCACAAATCATTGCGCAATTGTCACCGCAAATTTGTCATTGCAAACACAGCTCTACAAATATCATCGCTACAAATCTTCTCAACATTGTCGCTACATGCATGTAAATATCATGGCCACAATTGTAATCACTGTAAGTGTTGTCACTAAAAATGTCCATGTCGTTACTCAAAGAAAGTAGTTGCAGTTAGCACTACAACAAATGTTGTCGTTGCATATTGTCACTACAAACATTGTAACCACAAATATCATTGCGGCAATTGTCACCGCAAATATTGTCATTGCAAACACAGCTACTACAAATATCATCGCTACAAATCTTCTCAACATTGTCGCTACCATCGCATTGTAAATATCATGGCCACAATTGTAATCACCGTAAGTGTTGTCACTAAAAATGTCCATGTCGTTACTCAAAGAAAGTAGTTGCAGTTAGCACTACAACAAATGTTGTCGTTGCATATTGTCACTACAAACATTGTAACCACAAATATCATTGCGGCAATTGTCACCGCAATATTGTCATTACAAACACAGCTGCTACAAATATCATCGCTACAAATCTTCTCAACATTGTCGCTACCATCGCAATGTAAATATCATGGCCACAATTGTAATCACTGTAAGTGTTGTCACTAAAAATGTCCATGTCGTTACTCAAAGAAAGTAGTTGCTGTTAGCACTACAACAAATGTTGTCGTTGCATGTATTGTCACTACAAACATTGTAACCACAAATATCATTGCGGCAATTGTCACCGCAAATATTGTCATTGCAAACACAGCTGCTACAAATATCATCGCTACAAATCTTCTCAACATTGTCGCTACCATCGCATTGTAAATATCATGGCCACAATTGTTATCACAGTAAGTGTTGTCACTAAAAATGTCCATGTCGTTACTCAAAGAAAGTAGTTGCAGTTAGCACTACAACAAATGTTGTCGTTGCAAATATTGTCACTACAAACATTGTAACCACAAATATCACTGCACAATTGTCACCGCAAATATTGTCATTGCAAACACAGCAGCACAAAATCATCGCTACAAATCTTCTCAACATTGTCGCTACCATCGCAATGTAAATATCATGGCCACAATTGTAATCACTGTAAGTGTTGTCACTAAAAATGTCCATGTCGTTACTCAAAGAAAGTAGTTGCAGTTAGCACTACAACAAATGTTGTCGTTGCATGTATTGTCACTACAAAACATTGTAACCACAAATATCATTGCGGCAATTGTCACCGCAAATATTGTCATTGCAAACACAGCTGCTACAAATATCATCGCTACAAATCTTCTCAACATTGTCGCTACCATCGCATTGTAAATATCATGGCCACAATTGTAATCACTGTAAGTGTTGTCACTAAAAATGTCCATGTCGTTACTCAAAGAAAGTAGTTGCAGTTAGCACTACAACAAATGTTGTCGTTGCATGTATTGTCACTACAAACATTGTAACCACAAATATCATGCGGCAATTGTCACCGCAAATATTGTCATTGCAAACACAGCACTACAAATATCATCGCTACAAATCTTCTCAACATTGTCGCTACCATCGCATTGTAAATATCATGGCCACAATCGTAATCACAGTAAGTGTTGTCACTAAAATGTCCATGTCGTTACTCAAAGAAAGTAGTTGCCGTTAGCACTACAACAATTGTTGTCGTTGCAATTTTTGTCACTACAAACATTGTAACCACAAATATCATTGCGCAATTGTCACCGCAAATATTGTCATTGCAAACACAGCTGCTACAAATATCATCGCTACAAATCTTCTCAACATTGTCGCTACCATCGCATTGTAAATATCATGGCCACAATTGTAATCACTGTAAGTGTTGTCACTAAAAATGTCCATGTCGTTACTCAAAGAAAGTAGTTGCAGTTAGCACTACAACAAATGTTGTCGTTGCAAATTATTGTCACTACAAACATTGTAACCACAAATATCATTGCGGCAATTGTCACCGCAAATATTGTCATTGCAAACACAGCTAGCTACAAATATCATCGCTACAAATCTTCTCAACATTGTCGCTACCATCGCATTGTAAATATCTTGGCCACAATTGTAATCACTGTAAGTGTTGTCACTAAAAATGTCCATGTCGTTACTCAAAGAAAGTAGTTGCAGTTAGCACTACAACAAATGTTGTCGTTGCATATATTGTCACTACAAACATTGTAACCACAAATATCATTGCGGCAATTGTCACCGCAAATATTGTCATTGCAAACACAGCTGCTACAAATATCATCGCTACAAATCTTCTCAACATTGTCGCTACCATCGCATGTAAATATCATGGCCACAATTGTAATCATGTAAGTGTTGTCACTAAAAATGTCCATGTCGTTACTCAAAGAAAGTAGTTGCAGTTAGCACTACAACAAATGTTGTCGTTGCATGTATTGTCACTACAAACATTGTAACCACAAATATCATTGCGGCAATTGTCACCGCAAATATTGTCATTGCAAACACAGCTGCTACAAATATCATCGCTACAAATCTTCTCAACATTGTCGCTACCATCGCATTGTAAATATCATGGCCACAATTGTAATCACTGTAAGTGTTGTCACTAAAAATGTCCATGTCGTTACTCAAAGAAAGTAGTTGCAGTTAGCACTACAACAAATGTTGTCGTTGCATGTATTGTCACTACAAACATTGTAACCACAAATATCATTGCGGCAATTGTCACCGCAAATATTGTCATTGCAAACACAGCTGCAACAAATATCATCGCTACAAATCTTCTCAACATTGTCGCTACCATCGCATTGTAAATATCATGGCCACAATTGTAATCACTGTAAGTGTTGTCACTAAAAATGTCCATGTCGTTACTCAAAGAAAGTAGTTGCAGTTAGCACTACAACAAATGTTGTCGTTGCAATGTATTGTCACTACAAACATTGTAACCACAAATATCATTGCGGCAATTGTCACCGCAAATATTGTCATTGCAAACACAGCTGCTACAAATATCATCGCTACAAATCTTCTCAACATTGTCGCTACCATCGCATTGTAAATATCATGGCCACAATTGTAATCACTGTAAGTGTTGTCACTAAAAATGTCCATGTCGTTACTCAAAGAAAGTAGTTGCAGTTAGCACTACAACAAATGTTGTCGTTGCATGTATTGTCACTACAAACATTGTAACCACAAATATCATTGCGGCAATTGTCACCGCAAATATTGTCATTGCAAACACAGCTACTACAAATATCATCGCTACAAATCTTCTCAACATTGTCGCTACCATCGCATTGTAAATATCATGGCCACAATTGTAATCACTGTAAGTGTTGTCACTAAAAATGTCCATGTCGTTACTCAAAGAAAGTAGTTGCAGTTAGCACTACAACAAATGTTGTCGTTGCATGTATTGTCACTACAAACATTGTAACCACAAATATCATTGCGGCAATTGTCACCGCAAATATTGTCATTGCAAACACAGCTCACAAATATCATCGCTACAAATCTTCTCAACATTGTCGCTACCATCGCATTGTAAATATCATGGCCACAATTGTAATCACTGTAAGTGTTGTCACTAAAAATGTCCATGTCGTTACTCAAAGAAAGTAGTTGCAGTTAGCACTACAACAAATGTTGTCGTTGCATGTATTGTCACTACAAACATTGTAACCACAAATATCATTGCGGCAATTGTCACCACAAATATTGTCATTGCAAACACAGCTGCTACAAATATCATCGCTACAAATCTTCTCAACATTGTCGCTACCATCGCATTGTAAATATCATGGCCACAATTGTAATCACTGTAAGTGTTGTCACTAAAATGTCCATGTCGTTACTCAAAGAAAGTAGTTGCAGTTAGCACTACAACAAATGTTGTCGTTGCAAATATTGTCACTACAAACATTGTAACCACAAATATCATTGCGGCAATTGTCACCGCAAATATTGTCATTGCAAACACAGCTGCTACAAATATCATCGCTACAAATCTTCTCAACATTGTCGCTACCATCGCAATGTAAATATCATGGCCACAATTGTAATCACTGTAAGTGTTGTCACTAAAAATGTCCATGTCGTTACTCAAAGAAAGTAGTTGCAGTTAGCACTACAACAAATGTTGTCGTTGCATGTATTGTCACTACAAA
Organism: Laguncularia racemosa; assembly: GCA_037954665.1. Classification (NCBI taxonomy): domain Eukaryota; kingdom Viridiplantae; phylum Streptophyta; class Magnoliopsida; order Myrtales; family Combretaceae; genus Laguncularia; species Laguncularia racemosa. The sequence goes on along the minus strand of JBBMOL010003330.1, from coordinate 5,730 downwards.
CATTGTAACCACAAATATCATTGCGGCAATTGTCACCGCAAATATTGTCATTGCAAACACAGCTGCACAAATATCATCGCTACAAATCTTCTCAACATTGTCGCTACCATCGCATTGTAAATATCATGGCCACAATTGTAATCACTGTAAGTGTTGTCACTAAAAATGTCCATGTCGTTACTCAAAGAAAGTAGTTGCAGTTAGCACTACAACAAATGTTGTCGTTGCATGTATTGTCACTACAAACATTGTAACCACAAATATCATTGCGCAATTGTCACCGCAAATATTGTCATTGCAAACACAGCTGCTACAAATATCATCGCTACAAATCTTCTCAACATTGTCGCTACCATCACAATGTAAAAATCATGGCCACAATTGTAATCACTGTAAGTGTTGTCACTAAAAATGTCCATGTCGTTACTCAAAGAAAGTAGTTGCAGTTAGCACTACAACAAATGTTGTCGTTGCATGTATTGTCACTACAAACATTGTAACCACAAATATCATTGCGGCAATTGTCACCGCAAATATTGTCATTGCAAACACAGCTGCTACAAATATCATCGCTACAAATCTTCTCAACATTGTCGCTACCATCGCATGTAAATATCATGGCCACAATTGTAATCACTGTAAGTGTTGTCACTAAAAATGTCCATGTCGTTACTCAAAGAAAGTAGTTGCAGTTAGCACTACAACAAATGTTGTCGTTGCATGTATTGTCACTACAAACATTGTAACCACAAATATCATTGCGGCAATTGTCACCGCAAATATTGTCATTGCAAACACAGCTGCTACAAATATCATCGCTACAAATCTTCTCAACATTGTCGCTACCATCGCATTGTAAATATCATGGCCACAATTGTAATCACTGTAAGTGTTGTCACTAAAAATGTCCATGTCGTTACTCAAAGAAAGTAGTTGCAGTTAGCACTACAACAAATGTTGTCGTTGCAAATATTGTCACTACAAACATTGTAACCACAAATATCATTGCGCAATTGTCACCGCAAATATTGTCATTGCAAACACAGCTGCTACAAATATCATCGCTACAAATCTTCTCAACATTGTCGCTACCATCGCATTGTAAATATCATGGCCACAATTGTAATCACTGTAAGTGTTGTCACTAAAAATGTCCATGTCGTTACTCAAAGAAAGTAGTTGCAGTTAGCACTACAACAAATGTTGTCGTTGCATGTATTGTCACTACAAACATTGTAACCACAAATATCATTGCGGCAATTGTCACCGCAAATATTGTCATTGCAAACACAGCTGCTACAAATATCATCGCTACAAATCTTCTCAACATTGTCGCTACCATCGCATTGTAAATATCATGGCCACAATTGTAATCACTGTAAGTGTTGTCACTAAAAATGTCCATGTCGTTACTCAAAGAAAGTAGTTGCAGTTAGCACTACAACAAATGTTGTCGTTGCAATGTATTGTCACTACAAACATTGTAACCACAAATATCATTGCGGCAATTGTCACCGCAAATATTGTCATTGCAAACACAGCTCTACAAATATCATCGCTACAAATCTTCTCAACATTGTCGCTACCATCGCATTGTAAATATCATGGCCACAATTGTAATCACTAGTAAGTGTTGTCACTAAAATGTCCATGTCGTTACTCAAAGAAAGTAGTTGCAGTTAGCACTACAACAAATGTTGTCGTTGCAATATTGTCACTACAAACATTGTAACCACAAATATCATTGCGGCAATTGTCACCGCAAATATTGTCATTGCAAACACAGCTACTACAAATATCATCGCTACAAATCTTCTCAACATTGTCGCTACCATCGCAATGTAAATATCATGGCCACAATTGTAATCACTGTAAGTGTTGTCACTAAAAATGTCCATGTCGTTACTCAAAGAAAGTAGTTGCAGTTAGCACTACAACAAATGTTGTCGTTGCATGTATTGTCACTACAAACATTGTAACCACAAATATCATTGCGGCAATTGTCACCGCAAATATTGTCATTGCAAACACAGCTGCTACAAATATCATCGCTACAAATCTTCTCAACATTGTCGCTACCATCGCATTGTAAATATCATGGCCACAATTGTAATCACTGTAAGTGTTGTCACTAAAAATGTCCATGTCGTTACTCAAGAAAGTAGTTGCAGTTAGCACTACAACAAATGTTGTCGTTGCATGTATTGTCACTACAAACATTGTAACCACAAATATCATTGCGGCAATTGTCACCGCAAATATTGTCATTGCAAACACAGCTACTACAAATATCATCGCTACAAATCTTCTCAACATTGTCGCTACCATCGCATTGTAAATATCATGGCCACAATTGTAATCACTGTAAGTGTTGTCACTAAAAATGTCCATGTCGTTACTCAAAGAAAGTAGTTGCAGTTAGCACTACAACAAATGTTGTCGTTGCATGTATTGTCACTACAAACATTGTAACCACAAATATCATTGCGGCAATTGTCACCGCAAATATTGTCATTGCAAACACAGCTACTACAAATATCATCGCTACAAATCTTCTCAACATTGTCGCTACCATCGCATTGTAAATATCATGGCCACAATTGTAATCACTGTAAGTGTTGTCACTAAAAATGTCCATGTCGTTACTCAAAGAAAGTAGTTGCAGTTAGCACTACAACAAATGTTGTCGTTGCATGTATTGTCACTACAAACATTGTAACCACAAATATCATTGCGGCAATTGTCACCGCAAATATTGTCATTGCAAACACAGCTGCTACAAATATCATCGCTACAAATCTTCTCAACATTGTCGCTACCATCGCATTGTAAATATCATGGCCACAATTGTAATCACTGTAAGTGTTGTCACTAAAAATGTCCATGTCGTTACTCAAGTTACTCAAAGAAAGTAGTTGCAGTTAGCACTACAACAAATGTTGTCGTTGCATGTATTGTCACTACAAACATTGTAACCACAAATATCATTGCGGCAATTGTCACCGCAAATATTGTCATTGCAAACACAGCTACTACAAATATCATCGCTACAAATCTTCTCAACATTGTCGCTACCAAGCATTGTAAATATCATGGCCACAATTGTAATCACTGTAAGTGTGTCACTAAAAATGTCCATGTCGTTACTCAAAGAAAGTAGTTGCAGTTAGCACTACAACAAATGTTGTCGTTGCATGTATTGTCACTACAAACATTGTAACCACAAATATCATTGCGGCAATTGTCACCGCAAATATTGTCATTGCAAACACAGCTACTACAAATATCATCGCTACAAATCTTCTCAACATTGTCGCTACCATCGCATTGAAAAATCATGGCCACAATTGTAATCACTGTAAGTGTTGTCACTAAAAATGTCCATGTCGTTACTCAAAGAAAGTAGTTGCAGTTAGCACTACAACAAATGTTGTCGTTGCATGTATTGTCACTACAAACATTGTAACCACAAATATCATTGCGGCAATTGTCACCGCAAATATTGTCATTGCAAACACAGCTACTACAAATATCATCGCTACAAATCTTCTCAACATTGTCGCTACCATCGCATTGTAAATATCATGGCCACAATTGTAATCACTGTAAGTGTTGTACAGCTGCTCAAATATCATCGCTACAAATCTTCTCAACATTGTCGCTACCATCGCATTGTAAATATCATGGCCACAATTGTAATCACTGTAAGTGTTGTCACTAAAAATGTCCATGTCGTTACTCAAAGAAAGTAGTTGCAGTTACTACACAACAATATTGTCATCAATTGTACCACAAATACATGAACTTCACCGCAATATTCATCAACAAGCATCAAAACACTACAAATTCTCAACATCTTACATCATTCTAAAATTGGCCACATGAATACTAGTTATCACTAAAATTTTTACTTAAGAGTATAAGTCACTCACAAGAATGTTGCATTATTCACACAACATGTGTCACAAATATCATTGCGCAATTGTAACCGCAATATTGCTGCAACACCCAATAAATTCATTCAAACTCTCAACATTTCCTACCATCGCTAAATTTGCACATTGTAATACTTAATTGGCCAAATTGACCATGTGTTTCAAAAAATGTAGTGCGTTACTCAAAAAGTGTCGTTGCATATCAACAAACTTGTACCACAATATTCATTACATTGACCCAAATATTTGATTGCAACCAATTCAAAAACACGCTACAAATCTCTCAAATTTCTCCACATTGAAAACACCACATTGTAATACTGAAAGTGTATCACTAAAATGTTGTACTAAAAAGTATGCTTACACAAAAAAGTTGTCAGTTATCACTAAAAATGTGTACCCATATTTCATACAACATTGTAACCACAAATTCATTGGCAATTGACACGCAAATAATTCATGCAAAACTTTCTCAACATTCATCGCTACATCTCTCAAATTCATGCCACAATTAATATTAATGTCACAAAAATGCATGTGTTACTAAAAAGTCTGTCGTTACCAAAGAATGTAGTTGCGTTGCTACACAAATTGTACAAATACATCAAACATGTAACCAAAATATCATTGCGCAATCACCGCAAATATTGCACAAACTCACTCCACATACATGTACAAATCTTCAAATTGTACACAAGATTGTATAATTCCAAGTTTTAAAAGTAGTGTGTCTAAAAATGTATGTGTATCAAGAATGTATGCATTAACTACACAAATTTCGTTGCAATATTTCACCAACTTAACAAAAATAATCTCATCACAAATATTCATTGCAAACAGCACAAATACACATAATCTTAATGTCCTACATGCATTGTAAATATGCATTTAGTAACTAATGTTGTTCAAAAATGTCAGCGTTACAAAGAATCATTAGCATGCATTAAAATATTTCATTGCAAATTCACCAAACATTGTAACCCAAATCATTGCAATTTCACCAATTTTATCACAATTGCCTAAAATAATTGTCAAATTCAACTTGTCAACACAGTTAAATAAGCAAATTTGTATCCTTAATTGTCACTACAAAAATTCCAAATTCATTAATCAGAAATAGTTAAACACTCTCAATTTCATCGCACAAACTTCCAACATTCATCCATATTAATTTGCAATGTACATGTACTCAAATTCCTCATACTCAAAGATGTGTTATTGCATCAAAACTGCAATTTATACACATTTACACCAAATATTGTCGATTTCAAATTTCTGCAAAAACAAACTCAATATCGTCAAATTTAACAATTGCCACAAATATGTTTGCACAAATGTAATCATGAATCTGTCACAAAATGTAAAACATTCCAAAATTGTTCAGTATATCATCAAATTAGCCCAAATTGCACAACTGTAAAATTGTCCTAACCATGCATAAATATGCATCAATATCACTACCACAAATGTTAGTTATAAATTTTAATATTGTACACACAATAAATCATGTCGCTAAATATTGTCATCAAACATACAAAATTCTGTGAATTTCACCAAAATTTCATCAAATATCTGAGCAAATGTCACTAATTGTACAAAATGCATTGTCATTACGAAAATGTTTCACATCAAACTGAATTGTCCAAAATTCCCAACATTTCCACAAATTCATACGCATCCCAAAATTGTATTCATAATGCACTACAAAATCATCTCAAAATTACTTGATTGACCAAATTTCATTGGCAATGTACACAATTGTCACAAAATTCACATTCGTACACATTAAAATTTC
>JBBMOL010003329.1:0-16776 GCA_037954665.1 Laguncularia racemosa | reverse complement strand
CGTTTCGTCTTTATTTTCCCCCCTATTGAACGCAATAAACCTTTCAATCATATATATAATATATAAACTATACCAAACAAACAAAAAAATCAATTTTCTTGCTTATGTTATGAAGTCACACGAAAACAAAATCTAAACCTTTTTAGTAAATATGTGGAGATAGAAATTTAGTAGAAATGATTAATTATTCTTGTGAATTGCTTGGTCCACACTGGATTTTACGTATATCTCTTGCCGGTAAAGTCAAACTTATGATTATATGACTTAATTAAATTTACAACATATGAAACACGACAGACATCAACTGTACACATCCATAACTGCATCTTAAGGAAAATGATTTTAAAAATAGAGCTATTGTGTTTTACTTTGATTCTCAGGAGGCTCCATTTGATTGCATCTCTTCAACTTCGACCTTGCATGCTTAAGCTCCAGGTCAGGTGGGGGCTTGGCCTTCAAGAAGAAGATGAATCCTGGGATGAGTTTGATCGTTTGAAAATTGCTAATATGTTATTTTAACTAATTAAGTGAAAAAATTAAGTGCTATTTTTTTCCCCGTTTTCTTTAATTTTTAATTTAATTAATGATCTAATCAAAAACTAATATTAATAAACCGCAATAAAATATAAGTATATAAAGTATCAAAAATGAGAATATATATAATATAATAAAAAATGGTTAAAACGCAAGATAATAAAATAAAATTTACCCAGAGAATTGCTACAATGGACGTGATGGTGGGCTTCTCCAATTTACTTTAAAAGAGGAAGAACCTAAACAAAAAAAATAAAAGATAAAAAACTCAAATAAAATAAAATAAAATAAGAGTTAAAACATGAAATACTATGATTATGATTATTGTAAGAGGCTGAATCAGTTTTGGACCTTGGGCCCAATAAATATATGGATTTAATTTTTAGATTAAATAGTCAGTTTACTTTACTTTATCATAGTAATAACTCGTAATTACATTCCTATTCAATAGAATTGAATAAAGCTATATCAGCTATATTACACATTTTAGTTGAATAAAAACCTTTAAAGAATAAACATGTAATAAAGTTTTAAAGATCATATTACTATTCTCCCACCATCCCTTTCCTTTTCATCCAATAGATTCCTCTCTCTCTCTTCATTCTGCCTCTCTACTCTATCTTTCTAGTTCAACTCTTCTCTCTCTCTCTCTCTCTCTCTCTCTCTCTACATCTCTATTTACTCAAATGGGTTCAATGGTCCGAGTGGGTGTGGGTCCATAGATTTTGGGTAGCATGGTGTAGTTCCGATGGTTTAGGCAAGTAGTCGAGTGGATCCAGTGCAGTGGGTTTGGTTTGACAAATCTGGTTGTAGTGAGTGGGTTGGGTTTGTTGTGTTTAGGTGTAGTAGGTTCGGCGTGTTTAGGTGTGGTGGGTTCAGTAGGTCTAGTAGGTTTAAGTGTAGTGGGTTGGGTAGGTCTGATAAGTTTAAGCATGATGCGTTTAGTGGGTTTAGGTAGGCAAGTCTATTGGCCTGGTTATGGTGCTAGGTCTCGATGGTGTTGAATAAGTGGGATGTGTGGTGGTGGCGTGTTAGTGGTGGTGATGGTTACATGATGGCGTTGTGTGGTGGTGGTGAGGAAGAAGAAGAAGATAGGGTGCAGTATGGTCTTTCTCTTACTGATTTGCAATTCTTAAGTTTACCTAAGAATTGCAATTTAGCAGAATAAGAAATTGTAATTCTTGATGAAATTGCTATTACAAATTGAAAATTGAACTAAACATCATAATAACAATTCCATGAGGAATAAAAGGGGAATAGAATAACCATTTCCCACAAGTGAATAAGCCAAAAGTGATAAGGTTTAAAGAGTTAAGTCTATATAATTTTGCAATAATCAGGAAAGATTTAACATGGTAGACTTGGAGTAAGGTCCGTTAGTTAGGGCAGTCCATACCAATACTTTTCAATAAGGTTCCGCACACTAAAAAAAGTCCTTCAATGGGTTTAAGCTCATAAGAGCCCATATGATGATCTATACATCTACAACAATTGATCACCATCACCATCTAATGAATGAGATTCATAACCAACTCTATAAATACTAATGCATCCTCATTTAAGAGAGAGAGAACTTTTGGGAGAAACTCCATTACTCTGCTAGATTACATTCTCAAAAGATCAAACCACAATTTATTAAAAAACATCTACCTATCACTAAAGCACTTAAACCTAATTGAGATTGTATATTCCTCCTCCCTATCCTATTCCCCTTAATCATCGTATACATGTCACATCTCTCCTCCGCCATGTGCAACACATTCGCACACAACATACACAACTCCTGTATTTAGACCCATAAACTTACAATTATATCGTTCTTGAAAAAAAAAATAGTATTAATACAATATTTGATACCTGAACTTAGTGTATTTTAAGTAATTTTTCAATGTACTTAATTTTTAACTATTTTTCAAATTTTTCTAAAATTTGATATTATTATATGTCAAACTTAATCAAATTTTTACCTACTAAATTACTACCTCAACCCTAGTCATTTTCACCTATACTTTTAATCAATGATATTTGCATCATTATCTTTCTCAAGATGGTAGAGGTAATAAATTGGACAAGGTAGACTTCAAATTCTAAAGTTAGTCATATTTGCCATGCAAATTTTTTGGGCTTCTATCTTTATCCTCACAAAGAAAGTAATAAGAAAAATAGAACAATTGATGAGGAACTTCCTTTAGAGTAGAAGACACAACATTGCAATGAAAGCAAAATAAGATGGGACAAGGTTTGTACTCCCTTAATTAAGGGGGCTTTAGTTTACCCCAACTTGAAATATGAAACAAGATGGCATAGCTCAAGTACATATGGCATCTTTGTAATAATAGTATTAGAGGCATTTGGGCAAATTAGATACACATTGTTTTTTCTAAAAAGGCGAAGCTTCTGGTCAGTTAAAGTTCCTTAATCATATTCATAGACCTATTGGAAACTCTTAAAGTTACGTGACTATGCCTGTCTGTTGCTTGAATGGAAGGTGGGAAATAGCCTCTCTATTTCCCTTTGGTCAAACTTTGGCTACTGTAAGGACCAATTGATAACATCTTTGGCACTAGGGAGATAGCTTCCTTTGGGTTATCTCAAAATGCTAAAGTTTGTTGTTTAATCGAGGATGGAGACCGAGTCCTTCAGCACGGCTCATTTTGGAACAATTTCAATATTCAACCCAATGTGCTCCCTAACCCATCATTGGAAGATAAACTCCTATGGAGGTCGGCCTCTAATGGTATCTTCTCCATTAAGAGCGCGTACAATTCATTTAAGCCTCCCAATATTGTTGTGCTTTGTCCAAGATTAGTGTGAACCACAAATCTATTCCAAGACATAGCTTCATCCTTTAGCTTGCAATCAATGGCAAGCTATACACTCTTAATAAATTGAATATGTGGAGAATTACAACTCATTCATCCTGCTATTTCTAAAGCACAAGATCTGACCGACACCTTTTCTTCTAGTTTATGTTCTCATCAAAAGTTTAGACCCAAATTATTTCAACTTTGGGGTGCCTAGTATCTTACAACTTGTGGTAGGGAGTATTGAACTAAAGATCCCAATTCCCTTCAAACCAACAGATGAATAAGTGAAAGTTAGCCCTATCTACAATAGTCTATTACATTTGGTGTGCATAGATAGCGTGAATAGTTTAGCAAGACTAATTTTAAAACTAAATATTTGTACTAAACAAAGGCAAATAGTTTAACAAATCTAATATTTTGTTTGATAGCCTTAGTGTTTTTGACCTATTTCAAGCTTATACATAGTAGGTTTTGGCCCATTTTCGCTATATTGGTTGTATATCCCTCTTTTTGATTAAAATTTATATCTTGAATTAATCAAAAAAATAAATTTGATAAGTAAAAGTTTAATTAAAAATGGTTTGGCGACTTCAAATTTTAGGTGTAAAATTTGATAAACAAAAATTAAATTAATATATATTTAAATATTAAACTTGAAAATAGATAGTGGTATTTTTAACAAACCCTATTAATAAATCAAACGTCATCGATGAATTTTAGAGTTGAACCCATTTCGACTTGACGTAAAATACAATCTGCTATCACAAATCGTGCTCCTTCCCTATTCGAACAAATCAAATAGCAATCCCAACGTTTAGCAGGAAAAACTGGGTGGCTAAGAAATTATATGAATAAAGATCTTCTTCTTTTCTGTGGACAAAACCCTGGCATGAAAATGGAAACCCAAAACCCTTTCAAATGCAATTAATTCTGTTGGTCCCAAAAGGCCCTTAGCCATATAAGATGATATACCTGAAAGGATGAGTATGGTTACTCGCAGTGTTGTGGTTTAACTTCCATTGTCAAACGCATATGTTAACTTTACCCATTGGTCAATGACAATCCAAGGAAATCCTAGTTCATATACTGTTTTATTTGCTATTTTATGTATACCAAATTGAATTTAAATGTTTAAATTATGCTTGAATATTATTAATAGAAAAAAAAATTGTTTTCAAGAATTCAATTTTTTTAAAAAAAAAAAAACTTAAATTTGTTGAATTTTACTTAAATTAAGCTCAAATTTTAAAATCTCATATCAAATTTAAACTCTTAACTAAACCTAAATCTCGTCCGACACACCCAAGCCGAAACAGAATTGGGCCAGCTGCTTTTCCATTCTCTAGCCCGAGCAATCCGATTGTCCAGCTTCCGGCCCGAGCAAATTTTTAGTAAAATTTTATAAAATTTAGTTGCACATACAGTGATTTCAATTGAAAATAATTTTAAAATTTTTTCAATATTAGAAAAAAATTTTTTAAATTTTTTGAGTCCCAATTTCTTTATTTTTCTTTTTCTATTATACTGCCTGTTCTAGAATGGATCAGATTATACTCAGCCCATGCCTATTTCTACTTTTTTTCTCAACTCAACTCTTTTAATCCATAACCCCAAATCATAACGAAATATGCCGGTCTGAATTGCATATCTCCCTTACATTTCGGTCCAGTTACGAGCACTGACTTTATCTTACCGGGTGTGTCGCTTTTTTATGCAATCAATAAGAATATATTTTATGGGTTATTTAAATTTTTTTTTTTTTTGCCAAAAAAAATTTTTGATAGATTTGGCTCTAATACCAATGTGTCGCTTTTTTTTTGCAATCAATAAAATATATTATATAGGAACATTATTTTCCTTTAGCTAATAAATTTTTTTTATAGTTTTTAAATTCTGATCACCATCGCAAGACGTGAAGCATCATTCTTTATTTTTTAAAGCTCAACTCTAATACATAAAACTTTTCAGGATAAAAGTATAGTGACTTACTAACACATTTTAATGATGATAACAAAAATCAAACCTTACTCTTTTAATATATCAAAACCCCTCTTTACCAATGGACATAAGCCGTTGGTTATAGGATCATTAATTTGGAAAATCAAATACGGGCGTTTCTATTAAAGACCGATCTTTTTTTTTATTATAAACACGAGTCATATGGACCTCGGAGAAACACACAATGCTACATGATTTCTTTTTTTTTTTTTTTTCTTTCCAAAGGAAAACGTGGAAATCTAAGTTTTGACTCGTGCTAGATAAGGTGGCTCTCGCCCGACGGTGAGACCAAGTTTTCTTCAAACCAAGAATCAATTTCAAGGAAAGTTAGGTGCCCGATACCTACACCTAGGGCTGCATCATGGTGTCCCAACAAAATTCTTAGTCGCACCACACTATGACCAGTGTATGTTTAAAAGAGAGGACGAAAACGTGCAAGAATGATTCCTCAATCATTCATTCTACATTTCAATTTCGCTGATCAAATCTTTTATCTTTTATGTATAGCTGTTTCTGCCATTCATAGTTTGATTTTCATACTTGAGTTTTCCATATCTTCATAACGATCATATCAACCGTTAATAATTCCATTAAGTTTTGTTATTTGGGATTTGTTTGCTATGCTGAGTTGAGTAAAACAGGTATATTTATAATCAGTCCCCCGTTTTTTCAAATGAATTACTACAATATACATGATTGATGGACTTTTCCAAGTTGTTTTTAAAGGATGAAGAATTGGAATAAAAAAAAAAAGTTAATATAAAAAACTTAAATAGAAACACAGAAAAAAAAGTAAGAATTCAAATAAAAAAGTTAAATATAAAAAACCCAAAAAAAAAAAGGAGTAAAACGTGAAAAAGCATAATCAAATATTTCCCTTAAAATACTAAAACAAAACTCAGGGTCACATCCACATTGTTTTTATCACGTCTTTATTTGGTACATTTGCCACAATATGGGATAAAGCACCGGGGCTCGTCGACTTATGAACAGGATTTGCATAAGAAAAAAAATTCTCATATAATTATTATTATAAGCTTTAATAACTTTAGAAAAAAAGTAACTTTTGATAATCAATTTTCATTCTAATATCTAATTAATTATCTATTTGTTTCCCCTTTAAATCACAATTCTATTACAATCTTCTCATTATAAAATAGCTACATAATATTTACTTGTGTTTTAAGCCCATGGTATTAATTCCATTAACAACCCCTATGACAGAAAATATTAAAAAAATATTTATTACTTAAACATATAAATAACAACTCAATACAGCTATTAAATATTACAGCATTACTTTATTTTAACCAAGTCAAACGGTGGTAAATGCTAAATGTACTTTGCACGAAATAGAAGCCTTTCCCAAATTGAAGGTTAGCTAACACACGGCCCATCATCACAAACTAATTCTGCTTCTGCACAACAATCCTAGTCCAACTTCAAATTTGAAACCACCAACCAATCCTACACGATTTGGGACCTACAGCTTCCTATAGGGAACGAAAGACATTATAGTTAAGTACACACCAATTTTATTTCCATTGAAGGTACTATACTGAAGAGAGCATAGACCCCACACAAATACAAATTTCCCGAAATGAGATTTGGCAAAATAATTTATTTCTTATAGTAGTCTTTGAAGGGGTTCTGCTTCTTCATCTTCTCCAAATTAGTCGTTGTGTCTTCTCCGGTGGAAGCCATTGCAATGGGGCGTCATTGGGTTTGGGCAAGTGTTCTGGTCCTGTTGCTGATAAAAACCATGGAGTGTCCATGCAAATTGTGAAGATTCTTCCTGGTATAGGGCACCCTTCCATTTAAGCTCGAAACCGGTAAGTTTATGTTAATAGAATTAGTTACTTAGGTCAAATATTTGAAATGAGATGTTCTTTATTTTATAATCACCCTTCCATTATTAATGAGATGTTCTTAGCTATAATGTTCAGATATAATCTGTGGGTGATTTGGATGAACTTCAGATCTTCTACTACTTCATTGAGTCGGAGAGAAACCCTGTGAGAGATCCTTTGCTGTTATGGCTCACCGGTGGCCCTGGCTGCTCCGGTTTTTCCCGGGCTCGTCTTGAAATCGGTATTGTTCCTTTCTTTCACTTTCTTTTGCACACTTCAACCGCATCGTAAAAAAATCTCATTTCGATTATTTCTGGTTTTTCTTGTCGTAAATCTTCTCATATAATATATATTATTTTCGACTTCTAAAATTTATGTATGCGTTAAGTCAAATTAAATGGTAATTTTAATTTCCCCATGTAAGTAAAGCAATTATAAAGTTTATCTTATTTATTTATACGAGGAGTTTTAAGGGGAAAATTAATAAATAAATAAATAAATAAGAAAGAGTCTCCATTTATGATTTTATAATCGAAGTAGTTAATGTTACTTATGTCTGGGTTTTACAAAGTAACGATTGACTTTGACTTAAAGAATCTGAGACTACATCTGTTGAGATTATGAATAACTAGAGCTGGGCCGAACGGGCTGGCCCGCCCGATTGGCACCACCCAGGGGTCAAAGCGGGTCAGCACGTGTGACCTGTACATGTTGTGAGTCCAAAAAATACAGTCTATTCCGTTTTTATATAGAATTTTTTTTTTGCAAATAAAAAAATTATTTTCATCATTAACTCTCTTTTTTACGATTATTTAATTTGTTTAATTTAAAGTAATGTTAAACTTTTTTTTTCTTCCTATTCCTAATGGCAGTAACTGAGCACGAAATCACAATCTAAATATAGAAGTGTATTATGTTTAAAGTGTTTGATTCCTTTTTTGTTAAATTTCTTTTGCCTTTGAATTTATTTACTTTCTTTATTTTTAGTTTTTTCTATTGATATTAGACAGTTTAATGAGTTAATTTTAGTTTTTTTGTTTTTTTTCGAACTATGCGAGCTAACCCCGCGCCCGCAGCGAGTTGGCCCACCCGAACCCGTGGGCCAAAATGACCCACAGCTTTTGTAAGCCAAAATTTTCAAACCCCCCCCCACAAAATTTATGAGGGCTCAACGAGCCAGCCTGCCTCGCATTCCCGGGTTTATGAATAACCTTGAGGGCGAGCAAAAAAGAGAATGTAAAAGAAACCAGAGTGGAGCTGCAACTTGCATAGCTTCTTCAATTTGAATTAAAAAAAAAAAAAAACCTTATACTTTCAATTTATATTTAAAGTTTAAATAATTAAAATATTATAATTTAATCAAACTTTTATTTGTTAAATTTTATTACGTCACTTCCTAACCATCTTTTTATGTCATTGAAGATACCACCTCGATAAGTAAAAGTCAATGATTTAAAACATTAAATTTTAGGTGTAAATTTAATAACATCAAACTTTAAAAATATTTCCTAAATTGAGATAACATTCAAATTATCCCGTTTGAATTCTTGTTGGCCCTTCAAAAAAGGGCAAGGTGATCTTGCTTTCCTTCTTCGGGCATTGACTCTGGTGGCCCTTCCGTGAAGTAGGAAATAATTTTTCTAAATTTGACTGAAGAATAGTTGATAGTTTAGACGAGTGAATAGTTTTTGGGGCTCCGGGGGCCTAAAAAAGAAGTAAGATCGAGTATCCATTTCATGGCCTTAAGAGATTGTGAAATTTTTTAACCATCAAACAGATACATGAAGGGGGTTTTTCCCCTACGTAAAATACTTGAAACTTGTTCATCAACCTAATTTTTACAGCTAAATTCTCGAAAGTTTAAAAGGGATTTTACCCCTTTTATTATAGTCTATTTTACTTACCTAAATTTTTTGATATTTGAAAGGACCGTTGATTTTTGACTATGGAACCTTAATGGGGGTCTGCCTCAACTAGTTCACCCCAATCATGGACAAAGGTGCATACAATGTTTTTTCCTACCAAAAAATTTCGAACAAAACCCCAATTGATGATCATTCAATTTAAAACTTGCATTTTTTTTCTGAGGCGCAACATAATTTTCACGTGCGCCTTTGGGAACCGGCTTTCTTTCGACAACCAAGAGGGAACTCAGTTCAACCAAAATTTAGAAAAGAAAAATTACATTCCCTCAGGAAGGTGACTACACATTCCCTGGAATATTGACGATGTCGAATTGAATTTTTGTTTTTGGTATGTCGGTTTCTAAGGAAGCTTTTTGTGTTTAGCAGGGGATCTAAAACACCCTCAGTTCAGCAAGGTGCCCTTGTCATTTCGGGAGTTCATCCGGGCTTGATTGTCCTTTGGGTTGCTTGGTTTAACAAGAGGAAACCTCATTTTTGAATGGATTTGAATTCAGGCCCCCGCGTTTATTCCCGGGTTTTAAATTTTTAACCGGAGTTATGATGAATTTAAAAAGCCAAAAATTAAAGGATATGAAATTAACTCAATTCATGCCTCGTCTCATTTCGGGAAATAAGGCGGGTCAAACCCAATCTAAATTTTCAAGTAGGAGGGGATTTTACCCGGTGCACAAATTGCTCGCTTTCCCTTTAATTGTTTAGACAATTATATTCTAACTACCATTAATGCTGAAATTAGGGATACACCTTGGAAATCCGTCCGGATTAATTGATGACAAATTCAAGAGTTAATTTGCTAAAGAGGGCCTTTATACAGTGAACTCTATGGGGGTTAGTGACTCTCTTGCTTTTCATCCTTTTGGTTTGTAAAACTTTTGCTTATCAAAAAAAACGGGGTTTTCCCCTAATGCTTCCACGCCCGAACCTACTCAAAATTTATTTTCAATGGGTATAGCAAAAATTCGTACAAGTTTCGACTAGGAAACAGAAAATTTTACATTCGGGATTCGTTTGATGAGTTTCCTTGAAGGGAAATTTCTGAAATGCGCGTAACCATTTGCAGTCTGCAGTGTATCATCCAAAGGCAACTACTAGACCCAGATTGAGCAACGTACATGTAAGAGGTTGTACACTTTGCACAGGCAAGTTTTACACGACCGGGTTTCTCACTGATCTTCTTCTTGCTAGAAATCGAAAGTGATCTGACATTTTTTTATGTTTTTTTTCCTCCCTAGTGCCTTTGAAGATTTTGATGGAAATTTTTTGGAACCAAAATGTAGCTTTGCAAAACCAAAACCCAAGAGTTTAAATTTGGGGGACAAATTTTTTGAGAAATATGCCTCTGTAGCTTGCAATGCCTTGAAAGTAAAGTGGACTGGTGCGGGTAAATCTTATTACACTACATTTTTTTATTCAACCTACACTTTTTGGGTTTCCACTCCAATTGATGGTTACATTTCCCGGATTGAAAAAACCAAATTAGTCCTCTCTTATTTAGGGCGAAGACGTATCCTCCTACCCTTTTGGGAGTTCAATGTATTTTCCGTATTTCCTAAAAACCTAGCTCATTCCTTGCAAAATCCAAGAAACGCGAATCTCATCAAAACCCAAAATTTTCTAATGCCCCCACACTTGATACAACCCAAAAACAAAAAATGATCAAAACTACAAATTTTCCGGGAAAGAAGCCCAAATTTGTTGGGAAATAGGGGACACACCAAAGGGAAAAGATGTAACAAGCCCCTAGCCTATACATTTAAACTTAATTCTTCGGTTACTTATCCCCAAAAGCTATTTAATGGGAAAACGAGCTCTGGGGTCGGGTAAATCCTCCCTTTCCCCATTATCCCTTTTTGCATCAATCGAAAATTTAAAAACACATCAATGTTCTTTTTGTTTTGCTAACTGTACGAATTTGCTTTCTGAGCAGTGGTGCCATGACATGCTAATTCCCTATTGGGGGACAGAAACAAGGTTATCTAATCAATTTGACAAACACGTTATTACGGGCCCATGTTCGTTAATGGTCAAGTTGGGGGGTTAGTATTCTTGCCTTTAACCCTTAAAAAAAGGGATCCAATCGAACAATCTGAATGTAAAATCCGATAAATGCTTTTTTGTCTTTTCATACCCTTAAACAGATACACTCTCAAGTACACGACATTTCTCGAGAGGTTGACCTTTGCACGGTAAGGTATGATTATAAAAGGAAATTTAATACTACGGGTTTAAAAATTTTTTTTTAAAAGATTGATTAAAAAATACTCGTTTTATGTTTACAGGACAGACACACAGCCCCGATAAAACCCCACAAAGTGCTACAATATGACGATAGATTTTTGCCTTTTTACCTCATCTAAACAAAATTTGCCAAATTGTCATTTTGAGAAAATTTAGAACCGGGGGTTCTCTGTTATTGATTTATTTTTTGGAATAGGGGAACCTAACCCTAAGGAGTTAATATTTTCTGTCCATCTAAAATCCCGATTTGGATTAGGGGAAAACACAGGATAAGTTTAGAAAACCATTGAAGAGACCAGGGATAAAAAGTCACATAATTATTATCTTCAGGGCGGAGACGGGTTGGTTTGGGTTTTAAAACCCTAAATTAAGACAAAAAGAGTGTTTTGCAAGGTTTGAGAGATGACTTGCTTACTACCCACTTCAAAAAAAAAAAGGGAGGGATTATTTATTGGAAATTATTTTATCATATATTTTTGCTATTTTGGTTTGTGAGAAATAAATTATCACCCCTAATTAAATTCTAAACTAAATTGCTAATGAAAGGATACTACAAATTCCCCTTGTGGATAAAATGCCACAAATTTAAGAGCGATGAAACAAATCGATGATATTTTTTAAATAAGCTTTTTAGGAGGGGTTTTTTTTTTAATCATATACCTTAAAAAAAAAAAAAGGGGAATTGTCATTAGAAAAGCCTTGAGTGTACTTTTTTATGCCTGAATTTTTCCCGGGGGGGCATGTATTGTAAGTTGGGGCGGGCAATGATCTTCTTCCTTGAAATTTCAGGAAGGTTTTTCATCTCAAATTTCAACACTCCTCTTTTTTTCATTTCTTACCCATTTGTAAAATTGGTACTGCCACCTCCAATCAAAAACAACAAATTTTACCACATACTCTTAATCAGGAGGAACATGATCACTTAAAAAAGCTATTACAAAATTATATAAATTCTTATATATTTTTTAAAAATTAAAATAGGAATAGAAACTTCGTCCTATATATCGTACCGTTCATATAAATTTTATCCACAAAAAAAAAGTACACCACATTCCATCAAAACTTCTTTTAAAAAATAATAATTATTAATACATAATGTATTAAAATTTTTGAAAAAAAGGAAATATCCCTAAACTATAAAAAGAAAAAAAAAAAAAACCCTAAGAAAATTTGTAAATGAAATTAATAAACTAAACACCGGAAATTTTGCATGTGGATTTGAACTAACCCAAATGAAGCCCCAAATACAGTTAAACCACATGTTCACGCCTAAGTATCACTCTCTCTGATAGTGGATTATTCGCTTGCAACGCCATTCTGCGTGGGGCTTTGGAACTCTTTTTAGTTTTTTCCCCCGATCACACAATACGTTCAAACGGGGCCTCTTTTTCCCCACCATTTTCAACCCTGACACATATCCTTCCTGCTGGGCTCACCTCTACCTTTGAATGAAGTTGTTTGAATACACTTAAAACCTGTCTTTAGACTTTAAAGCATATGTCCAAAGTTTCCTAAGTTATCAAAAAAAAACAAATAATAGCCGCACCCCTCTCAAAACTTTCTATAGCACACACTTTTGAAACCAGATCAATATTGAGCTTTTCTAGGGGTATTTACTGAAAACAACTCTGTGTTGTTTACCAGCAAAACAAATCAGGGGATGGTTTTTAAAGAAGTCCTTTCAATCTGGGAAAAGCTTCCTTTTTATAAACAAGGGGCCCCTTTTTACCATGTGCCCAAGCCGTCTGGCCACATCTTACATATATCATCGTCAAGTCAAATCCCTTTACTTACTTTTCTGGTATTAAGTAAAGTGTATTTCCTTTTTCCCTTTGCTATAATTAGAGACCCTTTGGAGCTTTTAACTACCATCACCAAAGTAATTGAAAACTTTTCATCGTCTAATTTTTCCGTGAATCAGGTTTAAGTGGGTATCTGGGCGTCAATCCCTTTAAACGAGTTTACAACCTGTATTTTGTTTCCAGAGATGCTCCCCAAGCTTGAACTTTGAGGTTTTTATTTTTTTCCCTCCCAACTTGCCATAAACCAGCAGTGTAGGGTGAGAAAAACCACCATTGCTGTACATAAGGAGGCACCAAATCAACTCCCATCACTGTCATGACCTGCAAGATTAATACAACCCTCATCCCAGTAAACCCTTTTCACCATCTGTGCTGCTGGGTCTTTATCGAATCATCACCCTTCCTTTCTTTTCTTCACAGTCTACATTCATTCTTTTAATGTCCTGGCTTTTCACAATAAAAACATTTAATGTTTTTTCTGCCCCCAAATTGGATCTCCCCTTTTTACTTTTTGCTCTTTTTGGGTTTTTATTCTTTCCTCTGTTCTTTCTTCTCCCCTTCATCGACTTATCTGTCAAGTGCCCTAAAACAAAACCCGTCCAAATCTTTCCTTTGGGCCCCTTTATTGGTTAAACTATCCTTTAACCCTAGACAACGTCAACTTCCTCTGGAGTGAATTACTAAACCCATACTACAAGAGTTTCCCAAAATCTCAATAATGAGCTCAAAATAGGAGGCTTTGATCTCATCCCCAAACACAAGCTTCAAGCAGTCATTGATCACGAGTCCTGAAAATCATTCAAAGCTTAACTATTTTGAGCCTTCCCCGTTTTAAAATTAACTACCCTTTTTATCAAAAAAAGTTTTTTTTCAAAGCAGTTTGCCTCTCATACTCGACTCTATTTCTTCCAAACAACATCCCCAGTTCCTGGCAAATGATGAAAACACTTGTTAACCCCCGTCTAATATACCCCACAGTTTTCCCCATGTATATCAACCACCTAATCAATTATCCTGTGCTTTGCAACTCACCACCCAAAAAGGGAAATACAAATCTTGCAGTATAGCAGACTCCATCACGACTTTTCCCAAAAGAGTAATTAGAGGAATTAAGTTTAATTATCGTACTTGAAAAATTTTAGCAAAGCGTGATTGAAAAAAAAAACCCAACTTTAATTTGAGCGAAAACCCCAATTTTTTTTTTGAAACCTGGTGCTCGATACCACTTTTTTGGAAAAAAGATCCGAATTTTTCCCTTTCCTGTGCGATTTAAAAAATTGAAAAAACAAAAATCATAATAACTTGCAGAAATAAAAATAACAAACCAAAAATTTACGTGGAAAACCCCAATTTTGGGGAAAAAAACCCGGACCGCCGCACACAAAATTTTCCTATCAAAGTAATGGGGTTTCACACTTTGTCACTAGTCCACTATAATTACTCAATTACCACAAACCGGGGGTCAAATATAATGGGTTTTCCCCCTCTGAACTCTCTTAGGTTTTGGAAAAACCTTTCTGTGTTTCTCACTCTTTGTTTTCGATTTCCCAACCACCAAAGAATCCCCTAATATATATATATAGTTCTAACCCCCAAAAAACAGACACTGACTTTGGGACTTTTGCCGGGACAAAGGCCCGGGGGCCTGAACTCCAAAGCCCACCCTTTTGCTAGCGGCAATGGAAAAACAACAACACAAAAATTTGTTGTTGAAGGCCGGAGCTTTTATATTATAGGGCCCGGGGTCCAATCTAGGCTGGCGACTTTGAGTCGGCCTAAGCCCAGTTTCGCTTAATTTCGACGATTTCCTTCAAGCTTAACAACCTTGCATCCAAGTATATCTCATATACTTAGGATACCCTTAGTATAGACTCATATGTGTTTGATCTATACCCCAACAATATATATATATATATATATATATAATATAGGTATAAAATAAAGCTTAATTTATATTAGAACCTCAATCATAATAAGTATGAATATTTTTCCTGTGAATTCTTGATGTGGATTACTTGTTTGAATGGATGTTATGGTAACTAAGCATTATTTACGAAGTATGGCCCAATCAACTATGGTCAATATATAAAATATAAATTTTTCTTTACGATATATATATGTATGCTACATACAAATGTTAGTTTATATATAACGCTATATAAGTGATATATGCTTATTTTGTATGTACCATATATATATATATATATGAATGTAAAAACAACTAATTCTATAGGTATATATATGTTGCAGTATATGTATCAAACGCATAAAAATTTACCATATTCGATTCACGTGCATGATCAACAACGACAAGGTAGTTTCTAATTTAATAGGTTAAATGAACCTTGATGTTTATAACTATTACGAAAATCAAATGTAAATTCTGTTACGTAAAATTAAAGGACAAATCTATACGACTGAGTGCTATGCAAGTATGATTCAATGCTTCATCACATTTTGTAAGTTCCAACTATGCACTTGAGCCTAAGGTGTTGTACTTGTAAAATATAAAGTATTTGGATGTAGGCAGTAATGACTGTGTTTGGGTGCTAAAGTGTTAATTTAGTCGCTTAGTTACGTTGTTGTGGTGTGTTGCTGTGAATCAATGGCCTTTTATTTTTAAGTGTTTACAAAACCGTTTTGATCATCTTTAAATTAAATTAGTTAAACCTAACTAATAACTCAAAATTACACGCTTTATGCCCCATGAGGGACATATTTAAGATTCTTATCAATTAATACGGTTTTTAGGATAGACAAAAAAGTCATCTCTCTTTTTGACTTCAAGGCTGAACTAAGTAATAAGAGAAGAAGTCACAATGGAAGCGAGAAGTTGTTGAAAGAGAACTTCGAAGGAGCAACAATTTCCATTGATTAAAAAGTTGGAGCTTTATTAATATTGCTTGTATATTGATAATCCAACTCTTCAATCCATATTAAAATGGAATAATATTTTTCTTTCTTTTATAAGCTTAAAAGAACAAATATTACTTCTAAATTTCATTGCACAGATCTAATTGCTATTGATAAAATTCTCAGCTCTTTATTTGTTTTGTATAGGAAACTAAGTTATAAATAAAAGAGACCTCAAATACTTGATACAATCCAAAAAAATTATATTATATATTTTTTATAATACAAAAATTTATTTTACTAGATCAAAAAATATATAATCTCAAAACCTAATAATATAACCCCATATTATTATCAATTTTTTTCTATAACAAAAACTTTTACCATAAATTCTCTTTTTGACAAACAAAATAACGTGATATCATTATAAAAATAATGTCTCTTACTACACAAATTAATTGTGATATAAAAATATTATATTATTTTTTTTTATATAATATTAGCTACGTACAAATCAACGTGGTAAGTAGGCATGAGAAAGAACTGTCGGTCAAAGCAAACTATCTCTATTACTCGAATGAATCTTCACGTGACTTTAACTGCAGTGAAAAGTAGATGCTCGAATGTCTGTGAAGATGCGACATATCCTAAATTACGCCCCTGGAGTTCTTCTTGGTCGAATTGAAGTTAGTGATGCTTTTTGTTTCTTATTCCAACACTTTATTTCACGACCGCGAGCAGCCAAGTGTGCATGTCCTCCGGCTTTGTT
>JBBMOL010003328.1:0-16782 GCA_037954665.1 Laguncularia racemosa | reverse complement strand
TTTTAAATTGATTGGTTAAATTAGGCTCTTCTAAAAAATTAGAAAGTTAATATATTGTCAACTAGCACGTCAAATCCGAAATTAAATTTGATGGGTTCTAGTCTCGTGAAAACAAAAACCCATTTTTAAATTAAATAAAATAATAATCGAATTCATGTTTTGGAGATGTATGATCTTGTTTAAATAGGTTTATCAAATAATCAAACGACAATAAATTTGGGGGGCCCTTTCCCCCTTGTTTTAAATGCTATGATAATAAAATTTTCCTAAGAGCTTGTTTAGGGTTGTCAAAATCGAAAAGGGAGGGAGAAAAATTCAATGAGTTTGTTTTAAATTTCGAAGAATAAAGAGAGATAGGTTATTAAAGCTTTTTAAATTTAACCAAAACCCCAGTTTTCTAGAAAAAAAGAATAGAAAATTTTTGGGCACCCCGATGATCAATTCCCCCCCCCAAATTTAAAAACTATTTTGTTTTCCTTTTTTGGCTAGGTTTTTAAAATAAAATTTTTTCGATTTTATTATCTTGTTTAAAATATTTTTTTGGGATTCACAAAAAAAAAACCCCCCAAAAAATTTTTCTTTTCCCCCCTTTTATTTTTTTTTTTTTGAATAAAAAAATAAAAAAACCAAAAAAATCCCGTGGATAGGGACCCTCCCCTCACTACTATACGCAAAATCAAATCATTGTCTAGGAGGGGTTTTTAATTTTTGTTGGTTTCGAAAACCAATAAAACCGCCCCCCTTTCCCCCTATAAATATTAAATCTTACTTGGGAATTCCTAATAAATCCAAAATTTCCCCTTTTTTTCGAGTCTTTTAAAATTTTTTCCTAGGGCTTTTTGTTTTTAAATTTTTACAAAAACAATTCATAGTAGGACTTTCTCCCTATGAAAAAAAATTCCCCCATATCTATATGTCCTATAACATGAAAAAACAAAAGATCATTTTAGTTTTAATTTATGGCTTTCCAAAACATTTTCCCCCCAAAGGGTGATTTGGAACATTATGGTAAAAGGATTGCATAAAAACAATTAAATAAATAGGGCAATGGAATTTTTCAATTGAAAAGATTAAAAAAAAAACTAATAAATGGCACAAAAAGAAAATAAAGTAAATGAAATAATTTCTATAATCTTCAAGTTTTTGTAAACTTTAATCTTTCCGAAATGTTTCCCAGAATTCTTCAATTGAAAGAAAACTTCGGGCAAGTAACATTCTTTTTCAAAACTAAAATTTGGAAAACATAAATGTAAAAGAATTAAAGAGAAGATAAAATCCTAAAGTTGTAAGGGAATTTAATGATTCAAAAAGATCAAAACAAAATGCCTTCCAAGGTTTCACACAAGGGGCTATTTTATAGTTAAAGAAAAGAGGAGGATAAGGCGATTGATGAGGAATTGAGTCAGGAAAAATCAATAAAGAAAAGATTTTGGGGGGGAAAAGACTTTCAGGGGGGCATCCCGAGAAACAATCAAGGCTGCTTAAGGCCGGCTCAAGGCCGGTAGCCTTAAATGCAATTTTTCCCCACTTGCTTTTCCAATTTTTTGTGAAAAACCCCTTTAAAATTTATAACTTTATTTTACTTTTGGGGTCCTAAAAAAACCCTAAATTTTTTTTCCCCAATAAAACTTTTTAAAATACCTTTTTTATTTTTTTTTTCTTCCTAATATTGAATTTTTTAAAATATTTAAATCCCGAAAGAAAATTAAGTATAATGTGATCTTATCAAATCTTGTTCTTAAGCTACTAGAACGTTCTAGCTTATTTAAATTTTGGGTTAATTGGGGCTTTAAACCTGGCAGAACCCCCCATGACTACCTACCAACAGTCATTTCCTTCCCCTTGTTAACTGAATGGATGGCGACTTCCTAATAATGGGGAGTCCCCCAAAGAGACTGCATTTTCAATAGGAAAACCAAACATCTACTATTTCTGCAAAGCTTGTGGCAACATGCCCCCATTAAGTGGTGGTAGTAAGGTTTTTACTTAAGGTATTGAAAAAATATAGGTTAGATTTTTTCTTAGTAATGGGGGTTTATTTAGCAGCCTCCCCTCCAACCTATGCAACTTTTTAAAAGATTTTTTACTCTTCTTTACATATCATTTGACCCAAAAAAAAGGGAGTAATTTAACATTAAACTTGTACTGGTATAAAAGGCCCTTGTGTTTTTGTCCTATGATCTATTGCATTAAATTTTTTTTGGCCAACCATGCTAAAGTTGCCCTAGTTAAATTGTCTTAAAAAACTTTTGCCCCAAGGTCACTCGTACTTAGTTATTTAGCTATTTTTTAATTAGAGTTAGCATAGGCTTAAAGAAAAACCGGGGTGCATCATATTTTTTTTAAAATCTAGGATTTTGAATTTTTCTCGAGGAAATTCCTCATCTTCAAAAAAAGGGCAAATTGACTAAGTGGTCAGTTTTAAATCCAAACACTTCCCTCAAAAACCCAAAACTTCTCATGGAATTTTTAGGGGCAACTTCCTTTCCACATCCGTTGTTTCTTCTTAATTCCTCCTTAAAATTTTCCCACCCTATATTTCCTAACCACCCTGGGGTTTAAATTGAAAATTTAGGGAAAGGGTTATCTAATCTATTTTAGATAGTTTGTTATATGAATATGATTGAAGTGTATGTCAAAGCTTGCATCTACTTAAGAGTAAAAACATGGTCTATTCGAGACCGTAATTCTTTATAAAGGTTTGCTATTACTGGTTTTTTCAATCATTCGGGCTCTTGAGCAAGCGAAAAACAAGTTCTAAAAAGGTCTACTTACTTGGGAGCTATTTTGAAATTTGCAACATGACCCAATTCGTTAGCATCATTTAAAAACTAAAAAATTTTTCCCCCTTTTTTTTTTTTTTTTGCCTGAAAGACTATATAAAAATAAAATAAATAATGAAAAACAAATAACAACGGGAATAGTAATAGGGGCACAAAAATATGACCTAGAAAAAAACTGCAAGCTTTTATTAATGACAAATGATTACTGACAAAGACATAGAATATATAGTTTTTATCCAAAAAAAAATAAAAGTAAACTAATAAAATTTTATTTTTTTTTCAAAAAGGAAATCTTACTATCCTTATGCTTTTCTCCTATACTGCTTAGTTAACGTCTTACTTCTTCAAGCTATCTTATTTGCTCATCTTTTTTTTTTTAAATCGATTTTCCCGTACTGAATAACCCATTGTGATTCCTAGCTTCTTATTGATTAAATAACCCTGGGAAAAGCGCTTAGGATTTAATTTATCAATAGCATTAAAATCTAGAGGGGACCACCCAAATTCATGCCAGTAGATTATAAGAAAACCCTTTATTTAAAACATGATCCACACCCCCAAAAAACATGAATTCGATATCTCTTTTATAACCAAACATGTTATTCGTCACTAAGCTAAAACAATCAAACAATTACGGATTTGACGTGCTAGTTGATAATATATTAACTTGCTAATTGGTAAAGAGCTTTTTTCCCTTAAATCAAAAAAGTTTAATAATGACAAAAAAAAAATCAGAAAGATATATGAAAAACCCAAAACAAAGAATGAATAAATAAAAGTAAATTTAAACCTCAAAAATTCTTTGGAAAATTAAACATCTATGCCCCTTTGGCTAGAAAAGTAGCTTAGCTACTCTTTTTCCCACCCCAATAAAAACGAAAAAAAAAAAAAAAAAACCATAATAAACCCCATTTGTGCTCTGCCCCCGCTTTTTTCCTTCTTGTCTCCAAGGTGTTTCTAGATTCAAAGATTAAAAATTTGCCCTAACCCTTTGGATTGGTTCTTTTTAAAATTTTTTTAGGGGGATAGCATGTGATCTTTTGTTTAGCAAGTTTTCGAAAAAAAATTTTTTCCCTTTTTCCCAAGTAATTTCGAGAAGGGAAGATTCGTCTCCCTGGCCGCCCCACCACACGGCCGTGGGTAAACCCGGTTTTTCCCTCTTGTTTATTCTTCAAGTCTTCATCCGCACCCGTGGTTACCACGTTACAACCGGTCGTTTTAAAGTCGTCCCTTCATCTGTGCATAAAAAACAATTTCTTCTTTCCTTTGCCCAAAATGTGTACCCCCGGTTAGCCCCACAGCTAGATTTCAAGCCGTGCCTTCATTGGTTGATGTTCCACACTTTCTTCCCCTTAGCACGTCTATTTTCCCACCAGGGCTCCAAGAAAGGGTTTCTCCCCGGCTTCCCCCAATTTCCCCGTGCCCTAAACCGTGTCCCCCCTTTGTTCAAAGCCCAAATTTTTCGTCTTTTTGTCCAGTGTGTGACCCGGTTTCGCCAGGGCCCGTCCCCCAAAACCGGGGTTTCCCGATCCCGGGCCCGTTTTATTTAAAAACCCGTGTATTTTCCCTTTGTTTGATTAAAAAAACCAAGTACACGCCCGTGTATTTCAATTACCCCCCCATGTACTTCCCTCGGGCGGTGTAAATTTTGTTTTTAAACCCCAAGTTGTAAAAATGGCTTCTCAAATTTTTATTTTGAATTGGGTCCTTGACCCCTTTTTAACCCTGATTTATCACGATGATATTTTTTAAAGAAACCTTTTCCTTGTGATTTTATAAAATCAAAAATTTAATTTAACAAATTTTTACTTTTTAAATTTTGAGTTTTTAAAAATGGCTCTTTCAAATTCCCCACACTTTAAATCTTGCTTTTTCCTTTTCAAGAAATTTGCATCAAAAAATTTGAGAAAAACGTATAGATTATAAAAACCCTTTTCTTTTATCATTCCAAGAAATCTTTTCTTTTTAATTTTCATGACTTGTAATTTAATGTTATTACTTAAAAAAAAATGGTTTCCTTTTGATAAAAATTACTATGGATTTTTTTTCAAAAAGGTTTAATCTAAACAAAAAAAACTTTAATCCTCATGTTTAGCAAAAAAAAAAATTTTTTTTCCCCAAAAAGTAAATACTTAACCCCAAAAGGGAAAAAAAACCCCCAATTAACTTCTTTGGATATTATAAAAGATATAACCCTTGAGTAAAAGAAAAAGCTATGGTTTTAAGCTCTTTGTTTGTTTTTCCCCCTTTTTATACATTTTTTTTTTTTATTAAGGGGGGGGAAAATTTTTTCATTCATGTTCTTTTGATTTTTTCAAGAAATCTTTTTTTAAAGGGTTTTTTTTCCCCCGTTTTTTTTTCAGGGAATTTTTCCCCTTTTTTTTTTTTTTATCTTATAGTGAGTTCTTTTGATTTGGGAAAATTTTCCCGAGTTCATCACTCAAGTAAACCGGGTTTTGAGTTTCCCCCTACGGACTCTTCCTCATTTCTAACATTAAAATTTGAATACCTTAAACTAAATTTTAGTTGAATCATTTGGATTTAATGGTTTGCTTGATTTTTTTTTAAATAAGTGTTAGATTCCCTTTAAACAAAAACTTAAAAGGGAGTTTCCCAGTGCAAAATATAACCTAGAAGTAAACTTTTTTTTTTTCCCATTTTTGGGGGACTTTTTTAAATCTTAGACTTCCAATTCAAAAAGCTAAATAAAAGGTAAATTTGTTTCTTAAAGATTTCACTACTTAATTTTAAACCCATTTTATTTCAAAATCACAGGGTGGGGGTAAAGTAAAACTTTTAAAAACAAGTCTTTTTCCCACTTTTTTTAAAGTTTTTTTTATTAAAATTTTATTTAAATCTCAAAGTTTTCCCTGTTTAATTTTAAAAAAATTTGGTTTAAAAATTGGGTTTTAAGGACAAAATTTTCGGGAGTTTTTAAAGTTAGACATTTTTCCTCACTTTTCCCAAAATTTCAGCACAATTAAAAGAGGAATTAACAACAAAAAAGGGACTTTAGAGAATAAGAGAAAGGAAATATTTTTTCCCTTCCCTGGAAAAGGGAAAAGTGCCCCCTTTTAAGCTCTGGAAAGTGGTCATCTAATGATTGTATCCTTGCTGGGGCCGATCCAAAGGGGGAAAAAAAAATACCTAAAATCAAAACCAAAAAAAAAATTAATGAAAAACAAAACTTTTTTTTTTTTACAGGGGTTTTCCCTCCCATGAAACGCCTTTTTTTAAACGCCCTTTGGCTGGTTTTTCCCTGGCAAAAATATTCGGTTTAAGGATTTTGATTCCCCCCTTTTGGGGCCCCGGGTGATGGGTTAAAAACATCCGTAACAAAAAACAAAAAGGGGATATCGTTAGGATGTTTAAAAGGCATCAAAAAAATTTTTTAAAAATTTTAAAACACTTCACCCTCAAATTTTCCCTAGTGAGAGTGCCATCATTTACATCGATTTTCGTTTTAAAGTCTTAAGGAAAAGGTCACCCTAAAATATCAGTGATGAAATATGAGAATCACTATGTCCCCTTCAAGCCATAAAAATCAGCAGGAAAAAAACCCAAACCCCCTTTATTGAACTAAAACATTTCCCCCAGAAATCCCTCAGGTAAACATTGGAACCCATCAGCAAGTTTTTAAAAATAATACCCGTTTCCTTTAAAGGGGCCAACAAAATTTTTAAAAAGTTCAAAAAAACAAAACAAAGGCAAAGACAAATTTTTAAAAAGGGTCCCAGAAAAACACATGGCTTTAGGTTTTCCCAAAATTAACCCATTTTGCAAAAAGGGAAAAGTAAAACATACCTGGATCCTTGGGGATTTAGGAGGAAGGGTTTTCTGAAAAAAAAGCTGAAAAAATTTTTACTTTACACTAATCCTTTTTTTATTGCCCTTTTAGGTTCCCCTTTTTTTAGTGCATAAGTCTTTTAGGGAAAACTAGCATAGCGCGGTATTTTTTAATTGCATCAAGCAAAGGAAAATTTTTTTAATTTGACTTTTCGAAAAAGGGGTTTTTTAGAATCCTTTTTTTTTGCTTCATTCTTGGATTTCGCTAATATGGGGGGGAAAGGGGGGGGGGATCAATGTGCCCTTTGATGGCTCAACTAGAGGGTTGCTAATTGGTCGCCCTGCTGGCTCGGAGTTTAAAATCTCTTTCTTGGTCTCTTCCTTAAGATTTTTCGGATGTCCTTTTTTATTTGATCCCTGCAATTTTTATTCCAAATTCTAAAGGTAATTGCATTAACGCTTTGCTTCGGGTTTGTAATAGTTTGAGGAAAAGGGAACTTACCCTTTAGTTTCTAACCTTTTTACGACTTGGAAAACCCAAATTTTGGGGGACCTTTTATTCTCCAAATTTTGAATGCTTTTCTTTTGTTTCCCCCTGAAAAAATTTTTTGGTTTTCACAGCTAAAGACTTTAAAAAAAATAAGAAATTGATATGGTAAAAAGCCTACCAAGGAAAAAAAGAAGTTTAATTCTGGAATTGAAACGAGCAAATTTTTTTATTCCGTTTAGATAAATGGTTAGGTTTTTTAAAAATTTAACAACCTATCTTTTACTTCCCATAACCCGGACAAGGCTTTGAATTATTTTTTTATTATTAAAAAACCCTAGACAAGGTTAGGATTTAATCTATCAATAGCATTAAAACTAGAGAGACCACAATTCATGCCGAGATTAAAGTAACCTATTTAAACATGACACAACCTCCTAAATGAATTCGATCATCTCTTTTAAAACCAAACAATGTTATTTCGCACTAAGACAAACAATCAAACAATTACGGATTTGACGTGCTAGTTGACAATATATTAACTTGCTAATTGAGTAGAAGAGCTCATTCATACCAATCCCAAAAAAGATAAAATGACAAAACGATCAAAATATATGAATACCCGAAAGCAAAGAATAGAATAAATACAAGTCCCAATTAGACCTCACAATTCGTGGAGAATTAAACACCTATGACCCCTTTTGGGTAGAAAAGTAACTTAGCTACTCATGTTCATCAATAAAACGAAAAATAAAAATAAAAACATAATGAACCCGGTTGCCTGCTCTGCCTCCGCGTTTCCTTCTTGTTTCCAAGGTGATTCCAGATTCAAAGATTCAAAAGTTGTCCTAACCCTCTAGGGTTGGTTCTATTTATATTGTTAAGGGGATAGCAAGTGATCTTTTGCTAGCAAGATACGGAAATATCTTTCCTTTTCCAAGTAGATTTTGAGAACGTGAAGATTCGTCTGCCTGGCATGCCCCACCCCACGGCCGGGGGCAAGCCGGCCCAAACCTCTGTGCATATTCTTCAAGTCTTCATCCGGCCCAATGTGTACCACAGTTACACACACGGCCAGATTTAAAGCCGTGCCTTCATCTGTGCATAATCTACAAGTCTTCATCCGTGTCCATGTGTACCACGGTTAGACCCACAACTAGATTCAAGTCGTGCCTTAATCTGGTTGATGTTCCACACTTTCTTCTCCTTGGCACGTCTAGCTTCCACCACGGCTCCAAGCACGGTTTCTCCCACGGCTTCCACCACTACCGTGCCCTAAGCCGTGTCTCCCCTCTGTTCAAAGCCCACATTTCGTCTTCTTGTCCAGTGTGTGACACGGTTTTTCGCCATGGCCGTGCCTCAAATCGTGCTTCCGATACACGGCCGTGTTACTTCAATCATGTATCTTCCCGTTGATTCAAAACCAAGTACTTGACGGTACTTCAATTACACGCCCATGTACTTCCCTCCGGTGGTGTAAATCCTTGTCTTTGAACCAAGTTGTAGATGCTTCTCTAATTTACTTGAATCGGCATCCTTAACTCCATTTAACCTAATTTATCACGATGATAGAATTAAAGTACCATTTCCTTATGATTTCTAAAAAATCAATAATAATTTAACACAATTTATACTATAAAGTTTGAGTATAAAATGGCTCTATCATCTACTATCCCCATAACTCCTTGATATTTTTGAGGTGAGCTATCTTGGTTGCCAGTGAAATGTTGGCATCTTGGTAATTAAGGATCATCTGCTCTAATGCCCTTATGTTGGTAATGTCCTATAAACAACCTAACTATCTCATGACTTGGGCTAGGAAATAACTCGTACAACCCATAATATCGATTAGGGGAAACCCCTAGATTTTCTCACATCCATGGATAGACTTAGTGCAATGACTCGACCTAACTATCCATGGTGATATCTCCCAACTCTATCATGTTAAGAAACCTACACCATTGCTAAGTAAATTGTAGCATTGGGTAGCATGACCCAGGGCAATGTTATCTACTATGTCTGTTTATGGAGCTAGGGGTCCCCTCATTAAGTCTGCTCTAAATGCTTTGACATGGTTGACAAACCATACTATCAA
This sequence comes from Laguncularia racemosa, assembly GCA_037954665.1. NCBI lineage: Eukaryota > Viridiplantae > Streptophyta > Magnoliopsida > Myrtales > Combretaceae > Laguncularia > Laguncularia racemosa. The sequence goes on along the minus strand of JBBMOL010003328.1, from coordinate 7,631 downwards.
CAAGGTTCCCCCCCCCCCTTAAATGCGTTGTGACCTTATTGTTTTACAAAATTTAGAGCCTGGATTTATTCAACCAATCCCGTCGGGACATAAGACTTACTTGATGGGAAATTAGGAGACTAATTCAGCTACCCTGAAATGGACATTGGCCTACCCTTATGGCAAAAGGATGGCTACAAAAGTAGCTAATATGAATGCATTGATGTGGTCCCTTGCTAGTCATCATACACTCTACAAAAGATATCTTACTTGCTAAAATATGCTAATGAATAAGCATAAAAACCCACTCAATGTGGAGAACCTAATACACCTTCCTTGCATGCAATCAAGGCTTAAAAATTTTCACTTTTTTTAACCCCTAACAAATAAATAGAATATATTCACCAGCCGAGCTTCCAAGTCTGAGGTTACTATTCCATCGTCTTTAGCAAGAGCCTTAAGTAACTAGGTATAATCCTCTATGGTAGGTGCCAATTTATAAGGCCTAAAATCAAATGATGATGACCTAGTGTCCCAAAATGGGCTAGGGCCTTGATTAGATCCCACTTAAGCTACACTTTCATTAGACATTACCAAACCAATTTTTCTATAGGATATAATCTTGATGTTTTTTACTAATGTGTCAAAAACCCTTGACCTAGAGTCCCTTTTTGGGGGTAAGAATACTGGCCCATGTAGATCTCATTAACATATCCCAATTAAAACATTGGTTTGCTTTTCCATCTTTCCTACATATTACCAAAAAAAAAAAAAACAAAGGAAAAACGAAAATTTACAAAGTAAAAAAATAAATACGAGGAAATGAGATTACAAAAATTATGATTTGAGCATTAACAAAGCTGCAGCTTTAGGTTTCTAGTGCCACATTACTTTTCATTTGCAAAGAAAAAAAAAGCATAAAATAATAAATAAAGTACTTATGCATGAAAACGAGGGTAGGTTTTTTAAGGGTTCTCTAGCTCTCTAACTAGTGGCTACATTCAAGTTAGAGTGGAATCGCCTAATCATTGCCAAGTGATGGTATATACCACTATAACCTAGTAGGTACATAATGGCATTCCATTCTTAGTGTTTTAAATGGCCTAGCCATGTCTAAACATGCATTTAAAAAGAAAAAAACCCCAAATGCAAAGCCTGTTGGGCCATTTTCTTCCTTTCTTTTTCCTCTTTTTTTTTTTCTTTTTTATTTTTTTGCATCACTCAAAACCCAAATAGTACCACTATTTACAAAAAGATTCTTTGGATAAAAATGAAAGTATATTGCAAGAAAATAAAGGACTTTCAAACATATTTATGAAAACTAATACATGGGCTAGCTTACTTTGAAATATTACGTCCCAATGGAGTCGCTATCCTATCAAGTCTAGTTTTTTAAAACCCTTTCCCTTAATTTTAATCTATAATAAACCTTATCAATTTTTTATAGATTACTTAACTAATTAAGAAAAATTAATTTTTAAAAGGAGTCACCCCCAACCTAAGTTAAAAAATAAATTAAGTTAATTAGGTTGATTAACCCTAACAAGCTACTAGTCTACGAAATTTTTTTAAATACATTTTTAAAAAAAAATATTTAACTAGAAACGCTAGATTTAAGAGCTAACTTATTAAAACTTAAAATAACTATCATGTGAAATTTTCAAGAATTCTTTGCAAATAGCCTTTATATTCCTATATATATTTTTTCATGTATTTGCTACTATTTAAATTTTTATTATTATTATTATTATTATTATTATTATTATTAGGTTTTTTTTCATAAGATTTTGTACTTATGCTCAAAAAACTAAAGTTTGAATTTTATTATGCTAGTATTTCTAAGATTTTTATTGTGTTTATTTTTCTTAAAGTTTTTATTTATTATGTTTATCTTTCCTAAAGTAAACCTAAAGTTTTTATCTTACCTATTTTTTTTAATTTTTTATTTTATTTAATTTTCTAAAAAGTTATTTTATTTTATTTTCTTAAGGGAAACTTAGAGTTTTATTTTGTTATGTTTTTTTATTATACTAATTTTTCTAAGAAAGCTTAAAGTTTTTATTTTTTTTATAGTTGCCCCAAATGTGCCTATGTACCTGCTAATTGGGATCAAATCATCCATAGTTCGCTTTTCTTTTATAAAAAACTTAGTTTGGTGATTAATTTTATTGAATAAAAAAAGCTAAGTCTACATTTTTAATCATATTAATTTTATTAAAAAAAATAACTAAGTAACCTAAGTTGCTATGTAAGGATTTCAAAAAAAACCCTAAGATATCCAAAGTTCAAGAAAAATATCTTATTATTTTTATTTTTTAGGAAAAAAACCTCTATGTGATAAAATCTAGATTACTAGATTTTAATAAAAAGATTTTCCTATTATATTTATTATACTTTGGACTTTTATTATTATTCTTATCATAGTCTATTTCTAAAAGTTTAATTAAAAGCTTTACACTAAAAAGAAACTTTAATATATTTTATTTTAGTTCTAGATTTTATATATTTTTATTCTTTGTTATATTTTTGTTCCAAAAATTTTATTTGTAGTAAAGATTTTTACTTATCATATTTAATTTTTTTTTCTATATTTTTCATTTCTAAATCTTAACTTATCTAAAGATTTTTATTATATATTTTTATTCCTATACTAAAGGTTTTTAGTTAGTTTTATTATTATACTAAAGAATTTTATTATTCCTATATTTTTCAAATTTTTAAGCTAAAGATTTTTATTTTATTTTATTCTTAAATTTTCATTCTTATATTTTTTTATTCTAAATATTTTTAATTAATTTTATTTTTTTATTCTCTTATACTAAAGATTTTTATTAATTTTCAGTTTATATTTTTATACTAAAGATTTATATTTAATTTTTTTTTTTTTTGCAGTTCTATTATTATTTTATCATTCACCATCGAGCGATAGTATGCACCACGACAACCCGATAGGTACTCAAAGATAAAAAATTTAAAATTATAAATTTTTGTATCATAAATATTATTATTATTTTTTTATTTTTTCCTAGAACCTAACATTTTGATGTTTCTTTTTCTAAGCCCAACCATAGAATAAGAACATAAAATAACAATAATACACTAAAAATAAAATTTAAAAAAAAACTAATAAAAATACTAACCAGGTACATTTAGGGCGAGTCTCGGGTTTAGTTGCTTGCGGGTTGGGTCTCAAGGTCGGTTCTGTGGGACACGGGTCAGATTATAGGCACGACACTGGGAGTCCTGTTGGCGGTGCTCCAATGGAGATTAGAGGCAACTAGTGAGGTTTTTCCTAGGTTTTGAAGGATGTAGAAACTAAATCTAAGGTTGTTTTTCACTAAGGAGATCCTAAGGTGGCTTTCCAAGAGGTATGTAATGAAATTTAAGAAACTATACTAAAATTTAAGAAATAAGCAGACTAATAAGTACTTCTAGTTTAGGGTAGTAATTATAAATATTTTCACTTTTCAAAAAATCTTGATACAATTAACAATAAAAAAATTAAATCACTATAATAATTAATACTATTTTAATAATTTACATATAACCTAAATCATATAATAAATAATTGATGTGCCTAAAGGGCTAAAGAACATATAATCAACAAAATAGTAGCAATTCCAATCAACAACCACTCCACAAGAAGGTAAACCCCTAATTCCTTATGAATTGGATAGTAAAACCGAGTAAGATGTGACACCAAAAAGGAGATATGCTTAAATGATTCAAACACATAACATAATCTAATAAAACTAACTCCACAAAAGGCATGAACACCAATAACAATCAACAACACTTGGCTTGATCAACTCTTTCAAAAATTAGTCTAAATTTATGAAAATGGAAACCAAAAGGATATATAGAACAATCAATTGCAAGAATTATCAAAAGATGAATAAAGAAATGAACTAAGATTCCCAATTTAAATTTAAAAGTTTCAAATATGAAAATAGAACCCTAAATTCATGTGAACCAAAGGAAACAACAAATAGCACCTAAATATATGACTCACTAATACAATTTGTAAACAAAAAAATGATTGATATTTCTCACAATCACTTTCAAGTTGGGTTTTCGCCATAATTTCAATGATGAAATTGATAAGAGATTAATGGCAATGCAAGCGAACTCCTCATGGGCATAAGAATGTGTTTTTCTGCAAAAATTATCAAAATCCTAGTTAGCAAGTATTTATACTTGCTCCCCTTTGAGTTTTAAAATGGCTAGAAAATTACAACTATGCCACTATAAGGTGGCTAATCCTAAAACACTAAAATACAACCAAATAAAAATGTCCCAAAACTTACAAAATAAATGATCCAAAGAAAATAACAAATAAATAAAAATATTCTCAACATGTTGGTTCTTCAAATCAACTCATCGGTCCAACTCATCTCCGGTTTAGGTTAGTCCTTGAATAACCCATAAGCTGAGTCTTAGTGAGTTTGTCCATCGCTCTGTAAAGCTAGATAAGTGTGCCTGTTGGAAAACACAATATAAGAGTAATAGAAAAGAGGTTAATATACAAATAATTCTAGGGTCAAGTGGTTCAAAATGGACCCTCATCACCAAGATTTGAAATCCTTGGGTCTTGCTCTAATGATAGGTCTTATATGATTTTAATTCCTATCATCTCCTCGGGCCTAAAAAGATTTGTCCTCAAATCTAGCAAATCAAATGCAATATAGACTCTGTATCCTCCTAGCAAGTCATCTGAAGAAGTATCATTATAGAATCCTAATATCTGAAATACCACAGGGGTGATTGCTTTCTCTCCTCCATTTCTATGATGTATCTCATCTGCAATACATATAATGATCCATTATCCACTAAGGTCTCCCTATCTCAACCCGCTCCACTAATATTGTTGCCTCCTTTTCTAATTCATCTGTATGTTATTGACCCTCATGGCCCTCTAATGGCTGGCTCAACTACTCATAGCCCTCTTAAACCTCTGAAGGTGGACACAACTGCCTTTGAACAGTTTGGTCCTCTAGTGGTTTGCTCATCTAACCATGACCCTTAAGAACCTTTGATGGTTGGCACGTTTGTGCCTAATAAGTGTTTTCCTCTATAGGTTAGCTCGTGTAACTAAAAACCTCATAAAACCTATGAAGGTTAGCATATCTGCTTCTGCATAGTTTGGTCCTCTGAAGGTTTGATCATATGGCTATGATCCTCAAGAATCTTTAATGGTTATCTTATCTATCTTTTCATCTTCTAGACCTCTGATGGCGACAAAGGGTTCAATACTATATGTTTCCCACCCAGTTGGAACATATAAGTATTTCTATACCCATCATATAATACCATCCTATCATACAACAATGGCCTGCTAAGCAATATATGGGATATCACATGGCTAAATTATCACATTCAATTTCATCATATTATTTTCCCCTACACTGAAGGTACCCTAGCTCTTTAGGTCACATGAGGGACTCTCCCGATCATTTACCCAATGTAATGTATAATTCTTAGGATGCAGAGTTGCTTCAAGTTTCAACTTCGATACAAATGATGCGCTACAACATTACGCACAAGTTTCCTTGTACCCTACAAGAAGTATGGAACAAATTTTCTCTTTATCCTCATCAATGGTTCAAAAAGAAATCAATACTTGATGTACCAAAGTAGTAGAAGTATACACATCATTTGACATAGTTTCCCAACTAACTTCAACAAGTTTAAAAACCACTTCACTACACGCACCACAACAACCCCACACCCCACACACCCATAGTGCACATACAACCAATACAAGAAATTACTTATTGTAACTTCAAGTAAAGTTAAGTAAATAATTGAAGCACAAATAAATACTTCCAAGTAGTTAAGAAATTAAATTCAACCAACAAGTGTTTAAGTAATAAGTTTCAATTACTTTCACACTTTATTATTCTGTTTGAATTCAAATTCCCCTTTCTTAACTTTCCTTTTTCTTGCTTTGGTTTTTCCCCCAATTAACTTTACAAAAGGCAGCACTTAAACACAATCACAAATAAACAACTTCACCGCCTCACAACCCCCTTACTCATGGTTCCACACCATTCATGCCACCAATAAACACCTCTCTATATAACACACACAATTTAAAATGCCAAAAATACACAAACTCTTCACTAATTACAAAAAACACAACACCACAACTTACACCTTTAATTCACGGTACACTTCCACACAAGTTTTCAAATTACAAATTCAACAATCAAGGCAACTCAAATTCAAATTTCAAATGGAGTTCAATAATTGCACTATTCCACAAAAGGTAAGGAGCCAATTCAAATTCAAATAAACACACAATTACTTCTATCACTTAATGTGTGTTTGAAATTCAAATAACTTCCTTAAACCCCACACTCACTTCTGAAAATGTAAACTAAGCCCCTCTTATGTCCAAATTACTCCAAGAAAAATACACCTCCACTTCTTCACAATTGAGGCAACTTCAAGTTATAAAATTTGAATTCACAAAAATATGCTATTACTCTTCTTCTTAATATACAAAATTATCAACTAAATGGATCTTCAATAAGTCCTCAAAACTCACTCCAACAAGCAACAAGTTCAACTCCCCAAGTAAGATAATCACGCCACTTAAAATAACAACATCAACAATTCAATTTTTGCTCTCAACTTCGAAATCAAGATGTAAGATCAAGAACCCTAAATTTCTGACATAAAAAATCAAAAAACCCCTTTTCTTACAACCACTTCAACAAACAACAAATTCAACTCCTCAATAACACAATAAGTAACTCAATCCTCCACACACATACAATTTCGGATCAAAAGAAATGAAGAACCCTAATTGATAGTGAAGATCACGAAAATTCCCTTCTCTTAACCTACGCTCTGATACCAAATATGATGTGCTAAAAAGGGCCAAAGCACATACAATCAACAAATTCTGGCCATTCCCAAACAACAACCACTCTACAAGAAGGGTAAACCCCTAATTCCTTATGAATCCAGATTGTAAAACCGAGTAAGATGTGACACCAAATGGAGATATGCTTAAATGATTCAAGCAAAATAACATAATCCAAAAAACTAACTCCACAAGAGGAGGGGAACAAATAACAATCAACAACACTTGGCTTGATCAACTCCTTCACAAATTAGTTAATTTATGAAGATGGAAACCAAAAGGATATATTTGGAAAAATCAATTGCAAGATTATCAATGATGAATAAAGGAAATGAATAAGATTCCAAGTCAAATTGAAAAGTTTCAAATATGAAAATAGAACCTTAAATTCACGTGAACCAAAAGGAAATAACAAATAGCACCTATATATGACTCACTAAGTATAATTTGTAAACAACAAAAAATAATTGATATTCCTCACAATCACTTCCAAGTTGGTTCTCGCTATAATTTCAATGATGAAATTGATAAGAGATCAATGGCAATGCAAGGGGAAATCCTCATGGGGCCCCAAGAATGTATTTTTCTGAAAATTATCAAAAATCCTCAAAAACCCTAGTTAGTAAGTATTTATACTTGCTCCCTTTAGGGTTAAAATGGCTAGAAATTACAACTATGCCACTATAGGGTAGTCAATCCTAAAACACTAAAATACAACTAAATGAAAATGTCCCAGAACTTAAAAAATTTAAAAGGTCCAAAGAAAATAACAAAAAAAAAA
>JBBMOL010003327.1:0-16787 GCA_037954665.1 Laguncularia racemosa | reverse complement strand
CGGGCCTTCGACGCGGATCTGGCGGCGAGGCTCTTCCAGTGGAAACAGCAGGCGGCTGCATGTTGGCGCGGATCTCGCGACCCTTGCGGCTTTCCGCATTGGTGTAGAACACGAAGCCGCCGCCTTCTGCACATCAGGGCCATGGCCCTTCAGCGCACCATCCGCCACACTCGGCGCGCCATCGGCTCCGCCGTCGCGAGGGCCATGGCATTGGGATCGTTGGGCTCGCTTCCTTCGCTTCGGCGAACCACGCATCGAACAGAGCGAAGGGGTCGGTCGCCGGAACGGCGCTATGCTGGTCATCCATCGACGTCGTCCTTTCCCCGCCGGTCCTGACCTTTGCCTGTTGGACGTGGACCGGGTGTTACGCTGTCCGGGCACGAGATTATTCGCCCTGGCGAACGAGGCCCGCACCGCCCGGCATCGAAGGCGCCCTAGCCCCCGCGATGCGTGTAGGAAAGCGCCGCTTGCTCTCGCCCGCCGCAGCACCTAGCTGACACGGTGATGGCCGACCCCTATTCCACACTCGGCGTGAGCCGCACCGCGTCCGAGAAGGACATCAAGAGCGCCTATCGCAAACTGGCGAAGGAGCTTCACCCGGATCGCAACAAGGACAGGCCCGACGCGGCCGAGCGGTTTCTCGCAGGTCACCCAGGCCTACGATCTCCTGTCCGACAAGAACAAGCGCGCCCAGTTCGACCGCGGCGAGATCGATGCCGAGGGCAATCCCGCCAACCCCTTTGCCGGCATGGGCGGAGGAATGGGCGGCGGCGGTTATGCCGGGGGACGGGGCGGTGGCGGTCCGCGCAATTTCCGGCCCGAGGATTTTCAGGGCTTTGGCGGGGGCGGCGCGAGGAAGTCGATCTCGGCGATTGTTCGAAGGCCTGTTCGGCGGCGGTGGCGCCGTGCCCGCCAGCCGGGCGGCAGCCCCTTCGGCGGGCGGCGCCAAGCCCAGCCCCCGCCACGCAAGGGTGCGGACATCGCCTATCGCCTGCGCGTTGCCTTCGTCGACGCGGCGACTCGCAAGGACCAGCGGATCACCCTGTCGGACGGCAAGACCATCGACTCAAGCTGCCTGCCGGCGTCGAAAGCGGCACGCAGATGCGCCTCAAGGGCAAGGGAGAGGCCGGCCCTGCCGGCGCGGGCGACGGCATCGTCACGATCGAGATCGACAGCCACCGGCTCTACACACGCGAGGGCGACGACGTGCGCTTCGACCTGCCGATCACGCTCGACGAGGCGGTGAACGGCGGCAAGGTCCGCGTGCCGACAGTCGATGGCGCGGTGATGATGACGATCAAGCCCGGCACCGACGGCGGCAGCACGCTGCGCCTCAAGGGCAAGGGTTTCTCGAAGAAGAACGGCGAGCGTGGCGACCAGCTGGTGACGTTGCAGATTCAGCTGCCCGACGATCTCGCCGACCTCTCCGCCCGGCTCGAAGGCTGGAAGGACGAGAGCGACCCGCGGGCCAAGCTCGGGGTCTGATTTTTGGCTGAAAGCGATCCGCCGAAAACCGGAGTGGGGAGAGGTAGAATATCCTCTCGCCCGAGGCGCGTCGCCAGCAATCGCTCAAAGGCCGCGTGGTCGACCGGGGGGGCCGGGCACCAAGGGCCTTCGAGGTGATGAAGCGCACCGCGGTCGGCACGTTCAACGACGGCTTCATCCATGCCGGAAACCTCGCCTATCTGGCGATGTTCTCGATCTTTCCCTTCTTCATTCTCGGCGCGGCGATCTTCTCCCTGATCGGCGAGGAAAGCGACCGGGCGGCGACCATCAACGCGGTGCTCTATGCCCTGCCCCGGTGGTCGGCAACGTGATCGAACCGGTCGCGCGCGACGTGATCGAGGCGCGCTCGGGCTGGCTGCTGTGGGCCGGTGCGCTGGTGGCGCTGTGGACCGTGGGCAGCCTGATCGAGACGATCCGCGATATCCTGCGCCGCTCCTACGGCACCAAGATGACCCACGCCTTCTGGGAATACCGCCTGCTGTCGGCCGGCGTGATCCTCGCGCGGTGCTGCTGCTGCTGCTCTTCGCTGCTCGCTCAAGTCATCATCGGCGCGGCGCAGCAGGTGATCGACGCTTTCTTCCCGCAGCTTGTCGATGTCGTCTCGACGCTAGCCTGTCACGCATCGTGCCCGCGCTCGGCCTGTTCGGATCGCTCCTACCTCATCTTCTACACGCTGACGCCGGCGCAGTACCGGTCGCGACGCTATCCCAAATGGCCGGGGGTGCTGTTCACCACCCTGTGGTGGATCGCGGTGACGACGCTGCTGCCGATCGTGCTGCGCAGCTTCTTCACCTACAACCTGACCTATGGCAGCCTTGCCGGGATCATGATCGCGCTGTTCTTCTTCTGGCTCGTCGGGCTGGGTGTGGTTATAGGCGCCGAACTCAACGCCGCGCTGGCCGAGACGCCCGAGGAAGAGATGAACACGATCGGGCAGGCCGACAACCGGCGACGGAACGCGGCGGCGGAGAAATCAGGAATTGCAGGAGAATGCGGAATGAGCGGATCGACCGGCGGCCAGCTGATGAAGGGCAAGCGCGGGCTGATCATGGGCCTCGCCAATGACAAGTCGCTCGCCTGGGGTATCGCCAAGAAGCTCGCCGACGAAGGAGCGGAGCTCGCCTTCTCCTATCAGGGCGAGGCGCTGGGCAAGCGCGTCAAGCCGCTTGCCGAGCAGCTCGGCAGCGACCTTCACCTTCGAATGCGACGTGTCCGACATGGCCGCGCTCGACAGCGCCTTCGAGACGCTGAAGGCGCGCTGGAAGACCATCGATTTCGTCGTCCACGCGATCGGCTTTTCGGACAAGAAACGAGTTGCGCGGCAAATATGTCGACACCAGCCTCGACAACTTCCTGATGACGATGAACATCTCGGCCTACAGCCTGGTGGCGGTGGCCAAGCGCGCGAGCGCGATGATGGCCGAAGGGGGATCGATTCCTCACTCTGACCTATTACGGCGCCGAAAAGGTGATCCCGCAACTACAATGTTATGGGCGTCGCCAAGGCCGCGCTGGAAACCAGCGTCCAGTATCTCGCCAACGACCTGGGCCCGCAGAACAACCGCGTGAACGCGATCAGCGCCGGCCCGATAAAGACGCTCGCGGCGAGCGGCATCGGCGATTTCCGCTACATCCTCAAATGGAACGAGCTGAACGCCCCCCTCCGCCGCAACGTGACGATCGAGGATGTCGGCGGCTGGGGCCTCTACTTCCTGTCAGACCTCTCAAGCGGCGTGACCGGCGAAGTGCACCACGTAGAATGCGGGGTATCACGTGGTTGGCATGAAGCAGGAGGATGCGCCGGATATCGGGCTGGTTTGAGTAAACTTTGTCAGGATGACGGCGTATTTCGCCGCGAGCTTACGACGGCTTGTTGAGTTCGTCTGATGATTAGGGCACAGGCTCCGAATGAATCTCCTGCCTTTTTCGAAGATCGAACCTCTTCTATCTGCCCAACATGCCGCGAGGCTGTTGCCAAGTAGCGGGGGAATTTAGTTGTCCCAAGGGCCATGTCTTCGGTGCAGTGGGTTCGCATCCCGTCCTCGTGGATTTCGAGAGCAGCATTCTCGTCGAGGAAGACCTTGTAAGCACTAAAGGCGCAAGTGCCATTCAACGTGGCGATCGGAGCATCAAGGGCGCCGCGCTCGGTTTCTTTTTGGCGAAGAAACACGATCGCAGCAACAAATGCGAGACGCATGGTCGATGCGATGCCCGAGAACGGCGTACTCCTCATCATCGGTGGCGCCGACGCTGGCGCGGGAACGAGGGCACTTACGAACAATCGAATGTCATCGGCTTCGATATCTACGGAACTGACCTGACCCAGTTCGTTGCCGACGCCCATCGAATCCCCTTAAAAAACGCTAGCGTAGATGGGGTATGGATACAGGCCTACTCGAACACGTGCTCGACCCTTGGATCGTCGCCGAAGAAATCCATCGCGTCCTGAAGCCGGGGGGCTTGGTCTATGCCGAAACGCCGTTTCTGCAGCCGGTGCAACGAAGGCGCTTACGATTTCACTCGCTTCACCGCGAGTGGCCACCGCTGGCTTTTTCGGCGGTTCGATGAAATCGAATCGGGAGTGGCGATGAGTTCAGCTTCGCAGGCGGTAGGGCAGTGGAACATGTGGTTCGAGGCCTATTCCGTTCCGTCAAAGCCGGCGTGGTGGCCAAGGCGCTGCTGTTCTGGGTCCTAAGGTTGGAAAGATTCATTCCGCGATCCTATTCGCAGGACGCCGCTTCAGCCGTCTTCTTTTTCGGAAAGCGATCGGAGCATGCGATGTCCCCGAAGGACATGATTATCTATTACGATGGAGCACATCGACGCTAACTCGCCTGCAGTCCCTGAATGATCCGGGGCCCATCTAAGGTCGAAATCGAAAACACCAGGGTGCAGAACCTAGTTTGCGTGCGGTTTCGCGGCCGCGGTCAGGCGCCAGTCTCGACCATTGGGCGGAAATAGCCGATGGTCCGAGCCAGACCATCTTCCAGGGACACTTTCGGGGTCCAGCCGAGCTTTTCCCGCGCCATCGAAATATCTGGCTTGCGCTGCAGGGGATCATCCTGCGGCAGTGGCTCGAACTTCAGTTCGGATTTCGAGTTCGTCTGCTCAATAACCATTTCGGCAAGCTGTCGAATAGTGAACTCGCGCGGAGTGCCGATGTTGACGGGCCCCGGAAAGCCGGGTTCGCTATCCATCAACGCCAGAAATCCGTCGATGAGGTCATCGACATAACAGAAGCTGCGTGTCTGCTCGCCCTCACCGTAAATCGTGATCGGCTCCCCCCGCAGCGCCTGAAGAATGAAATTTGACACCACCCGGCCGTCCGCAGGGTGCATTCGCGGCCCGTAAGTATTGAAAATCCGGGCCACCTTGATGTCGAGTCCGTGTTGGCGATGATAGTCGAAGAACAGGGTTTCAGCGCAGCGCTTGCCTCGTCATAGCAGGAGCGGATGCCGATAGGATTGACGTTGCCCCAATAGGCTTCCGTCTGCGGATGAACCGCAGGATCTCCGTATACTTCGCTCGTGGATGCCTGAAAAATCCGACAGCCGAGACGCTTCGCTAGGCCGAGCATGTTATCGCACCATGAACGCTGGTCTTCGTGGTCTGTACCGGATCGTGCTGATAATGAATCGGCGACGCCGACAGGCCAAATTCCAGATTTCGTCGACTTCTACGTATAGTGGGAAGCAAACGTCGTGCCGCATGAATTCGAAGCGCGGATTGGCCTTCAGGTGGTCGACATTCTGCTTGTCACCAGTAAAAAGGTTATCGACGCAGAGGACTTCATCGCCCCGTTCCAGCAGTCGATCTATCAGATGCGAGCCGAGAAAGCCGGCGCCTCCGGTGACTAGTATGCGCTTGCGGCCGTACTGATTACGCGTTCTCGACATCAAATCTTTCAATTCCCGTTTTCGGCTCAAGCGACCGTACCCGGGGGCTGATAGAGCGGTGATCGAAAGCGGGCAAGCATGGCGACCTTCAGAGCGGAATTGCCATATGCAACGCCTTCATCACTCCATTCGCCGCTTCACTCTATCGGTTCCTCCAAGTGGTCTTCCCTCGCGAAGCGAATATCGGTAGGGGCGGGGCATGAATTCCACCGCACTCGAAAGTAGTCACTATACCGCCGCCTTGGGCGACGACTATCTGGCGCAACGCCAGGCGGCGACATCTCAGCGCGGCAAAAGATGAGGTCGACGCTTTTCGCCGATCTAGCAACCGAACGCGCAACGATACTGGATTTCGGATGCGGAACCGGAGGGCTGCTGAGCAACCTGAATTGTCAGCGGCGAATTGGAATCGAAATCGGCTCCCGGGCGGCGGAGCAGGCAAGGTCGAACGGTCTAGAGGTGCATTCCAGCCTTGATGATGTGGAAGATCGATCGGTGGATCTCGCCATCAGCTTTCACGCGATCGAACATGTGCCGAATCCGCTTTCCATTCTCGAGAAAATACGGCGTTCGCTGAAGCCGGGTGGCCGCGTCCGTCTTATCGTTCCGGGCGAAGACCCGCGCGATCCCCGGCAGGCGCATTGGTCGCCGAACGAGGACATGCACCTTTTCACGTGGACGCCGCTGATTTTCGGCAATTTGGCAAAGCTGGCGGGATACGATAACATCAATACCCGCATCGAGCCGATGCCGACCGGCTCGAGGGCGGTTCGCTACTTGCGGATTGCGCCACCCCTTTCACGCTGGGCGCACCGCCGCGTCGCAACCCGCCTCAATGCTTGGAACGTGATCTTCGACGGTACGTCGCCGGCCTAGGCTCATGCTCACATACTCCCAGCAAACGTCCTCGCCGGGAGCGCATGGACCGGAAACGAATATCGCGATTTTTCCAGTTCGCGGTTCTCCTTTTCATCCTCGCGACGGGCGCAGTTCCACAAATCCTGCATGCATTGATCGAAGGCGTTGCCGGCGGCGGTGAAAACCTTCGCCTTCGCTCTCGTGACCGGCCTATTCTACGATCTGTTGCGAATCGCTCCTCTTGTGGTTTCTTGCCCGGCATCCCAGCGGCATTCTTCACCCCGTGATTATCGCTGTCGTGTTATGGCCGCTCATCATCCAGTTGCCATCCATCGTCAGTGGACTGGGTGGCTACTCGGGCGTTCTGACCGGTGACCCACTTCGTCCTCCATTTTTCCAAGCCTTGGATATCAGGGGCCGAGTACAGGCTGGCTCAATCTGACGCGATACAACATTATCAGATCTTGGCCCTTCTGAGCCTCTACGGTGGATTTTGCGCTGGCCTCGAAGCGACCCGGTCGAGCGATCGCTCCATTCTCCGCGGTGGACACCAAGCGGCTGCGGAACGTACTTATCGGGATCATATTGTTCAGCATTGTCGTTGCTGGAATTTTCATCCAGTTCCGCGGCGGGCTGCTGGAACACGTCGCAGAACTTGCGTTCGGCCGGTTCGCGCGCTTGAGGGGCTCGGTCCGCTGCTTGCGTTCTTCGACATCGGGACCATCGCCCTTCTGATCTGGATTGCCTATCGCCCCGGGGACGCCGCGAGTCCGCTGTTCCTGGGGATGCTGGTGCTAGTGATCGGCCAGCAGTTCGTGGTAGCCGGATCGCGTTCCGCTGCGCTTACGGTTCCTCTCATCGTCGGTCTGGGCTGGGCCATGGCGGCGCGGCGAATTCCATGGCGGCTGGCTGTGTTGCTTCTGCCTCTGGCCTTGCTGTCGCTTGGGATGCTGAACCTCATCCGTCAGGCCGGCGTAACCGGAGACACGGCAACCGATGCCGTGCAGGATGCCAGTATCGAGAGCGTGATCGAACGATCGCAAAGCGAATTCGACCTGCGGCAGGCGTTGTCCGGTTCGGTTCCAGTTGTAGCAGATGGCATCCGTACGACCGGGTTGCAGTTGGGCTACACCTATACGGGGCGGTCTTTGCGATGGTGCCGCGCGCGATTTGGAAGACAAGCCTCGCGGACCGGTTCTATCTATGCTCAGACGTTTCTTGGCGAAGCGCGGGAGGGTACGGCAGTGCCCATCAGCGCAGTTGCCGAGGCATTCTGGAATTTTCACATTCCGGGAATAATCCTGCTGTTCGCGCTACATGGGTATTTTTTGCGCAGAGCCCATAAATTCTATCAGGCCAACGCAGACAATGGCGTTGTCATCGCGTTTTTCCTGCTATTTGCAACGCAGTTCGGAATGGCCACCGATCAACTCGTGGCGTTTCAGCAGTCGATGCTGACATTCGGCCTGCTTCTGGGCGCTGTCTTCTTGGCGTACCCTCGGGCTTGGCGAGGAGCCTCCCAAGGAACTGGCGGCTACTTAAGATCGGTTGACACTTGATGACTTCATCCACGAACGACACGCGACCCCGCGTACTCCACCTGCTGAAGTGGCTTCCTCGCGGAGGCATCGAAACTTGGCTTACTCACGTCTTTGCGGCTTCGAAGAATAGTGCTGTGCGGCATGAAGTCCTGCTCATGCAGGATGAAATCGGGCCTTATGAGGAGAAAGTGCGCGCAGCTGGCGTGCGAATTCATACCCTGCCTGTGCACGGTTGGGGCGCATGGCTCTTTTCTCTGTATCGATTCTTCAAAGATGAAGGACCCTTCGACGCCTTTCACGCACACGTGGACACCGTCGTTTCAGGTCCGGCCGTATTGGTCGCACGACTTGCCGGGGTCCCGGTCAGGATCGTCCACGGACACGCCGCGCGCAGTATCGGACCGGATTACCAGAAGGCCACCGACAATCTTCGGGAGATTATAGGTAGACGCACGACGGCGCTGGGTTCCACGCGCCGCATCGCGATCAGCGAAATGGCGATGCACCAGCTTGCTGGTCCAAATGCGAAGAATAGAGAGGACTGCACAATCCTTCTCTATGGTTTCGACTATTCGGCCTTTCACGATGCAAGCACTCGCGCCAGCGAACATCGAAAAAGCCACGGCATTCCGGAGGGTATCCCAGTCATCGGACATGTCGGACGCTTCGATTCCCAGAAGAACCACGGATTCCTTCTGAAAACCTTCGCTGAATTTTCGCAGGCCGAACCGGAGGCTCGTCTGATCCTCATCGGCCGAGGTCCGCTGAAGGACGGTTTTGAACAGATGGCGCGGGACCTCAAGATCATCGACAATTGTCATATTCGTCGAGGGGACAGACGACGTTCCCGGCTACATGGCGATGTTCGATCTCTTCGTTTTCCCGTCTTTTAGCGAGGGTCTCGGCATCGTCGTTCTTGAGGCACAGGCAGCAGGATGTCCTGTACTGATGCCGCCGAACATGCGCAAGAGGTCATCGTGGTCGATGAAGCCATCGACTTGCTGGACCTCAATGCCGGCCCCCAAGTCTGGGCCGCGCGGATGTCCGAAATCCTCCAGAGGCCGTCTGCTCGATCGATTGATTGGCGACAGCAGGTCGAGGGCAGTGTGTTCGGCATGGAACGCTGCGTGCGGGATCTCGACGGAATCTATGCGGAGGAGTTCAGCCGCTGGGGAACCGCTTGACGTGGTACAGGAGAAACCATCTGTCCTGTTTGTCGCTCTACAAACCGGTAATCGCGCGAATGGCGGAATAGCGAGCATCGGCGAAGTCATCACTTCCCTTCGCCGTCACAAACCCGTCGTCCTGACCAATCTGGACAGTGAAGCCACGCGGTCTGGCGAGCCTTGGGCATTGACGTCCACGTGGCACCCGAGTCAGCAAGTCTGGGCGTCAGGCAGGCTCCGTTCGCAACGGCTGCAACCTACGTGCGATATTTCACCACGATACGAACACTCCACCGCAAGCATCGCTTCGCCGTGGCGCTTTGCGAACGATCCGCTGGCTTTTCAGCTTGCTTTACCGGCCATCCGCAGCCTTCGAGGGATCGGGCTAATCATGAACATGCGGGACACGCTCGACCCGGATCGCGAGTTCCCATCGAAAAAGTATCGGTGGCTCTTCGGCAATGCTGATCGCTCGCTCTTTCTTTCCTCAAGCATGATCGAGCGCTGGCAGGCCGCGCTTCCCCATACCGCGCTCAAGGCCTCTCACACTTACTCGATCGTCGACTTCGACCAGTACCGTCAAACCTCCGCTCCTAGGTCATTTCCTCCGATTGTTCTGGTGTCTGGCGTCTTGTGCCGAAGAAGGGGCAGCTATTCTTCCTCGAGAAGATAGCCCCACTCTTGGCGGCGGATGGGATAAAATGCCTACTCGCCGGGAACAGGGACCCAGGCCACTCCGACTATGCCCGAAAATGCCGAGAAGCTGCGGAGCCTCTTGGCGATGATGTAGAGTTCCTCGGCTATCGCGCGGATGTGGCCGTCTTATTCGGCAAGCCAATGTGATTTGCGTCGCTTCGAAGTATGAAGGTCTGATGCGCACGATGATCGAAGCCATGGCTAGCGGCCGTCCGGTTGTGAGCACCGATGTCGCTTCCGCGCGCGAATTGCTGAAAT
The DNA here is from genome assembly GCA_037954665.1 of Laguncularia racemosa. Taxonomy (NCBI): domain Eukaryota; kingdom Viridiplantae; phylum Streptophyta; class Magnoliopsida; order Myrtales; family Combretaceae; genus Laguncularia; species Laguncularia racemosa. The sequence goes on along the minus strand of JBBMOL010003327.1, from coordinate 6,866 downwards.
TCCGCAGCGAGAGGCCGGTTTCGTCTTTACTGAAGCCCAGCCGGAACAACTCGCTGCTGCGATCGTGCGCCTATGCCGCGACCGCGACCTTGCCGAGGCGATGGGTGCGAACGGGGCGCAATTGGCACAAGAGTATTTTCAACGGGACCGCGTGGTTGCAGCCTACGAGGATTGCTACAGCCAGTTCAGCCGCTCGGGCGGACGAATCCCAAGCCGATGACACCGTTTGCCAGCGCGAATCAATCGACGATCCGCCGATTGATTTCCAGCTTTCTGGTTCTCCTGGGCGGAAATATGGGTGCGACCGCGCTGACGATGGTCGCTGTGGCGATAAATGCCAGGGCCCTCAATCTGGCCGAATTCGGAACATTGGCGGTCCTGCAGACCAGTGCGCTTCTGGTCGCGGGTCTATTCACCTTCTCGACGCAGCAAGCCGTGATCAAGATCGGAATAGCAGCGCGTGAGGGCGAACCCCCGAAAGATTCGAAAGAATTCTCGGCATGGGCTTCGTCGCGGATTTCATCGGCGCGCTACTGGCGGGGTCCTTCGCGTTGGCGACTCTTGCGATCCTGCCATCCCTCATCGGGCTTGAGGCGGCGGATCGGTCCGCAGCCTACGTCGTCGCCTTGTCCTTGTTCTTTCAAGGTTTTCGTACCAGCGAAGCCGGTATTTCGGATCTTCGACGATTCCGTTTGATGGCCTGGATACAATTGTTTTCTGGGTTCGTAACGCTCTGTCTGGCGGCGGCACTTATGGCTGGCCCAGGCACCTTTATCTATTATGCGATTTTCGTTTGTCGCGACGATTAGCCTGTCATCGCTTCTCCAGCTTGGCATTTCCTCGACTTCTGGCGGGGGAACGGCCAGGGCCGCGCTTTTCGCTCGCTGCACTTCCGCGTTCTTCCCGGAAGGAATTCATCGCCTATTGCTGGACGACAAGCGCGACCGCACCGCAACACCATAAGACAATATGGAGACGCGCCCTTGGTCGGTTTACTGGTATCGGTCGAGGCTGCCGGTATCTACAATGTCTGCCGGCAAATTGCGGGCGTGCTCAAAAGGCAAGCGCGGTGTACTCTTCCGTGCTCTTCCCCGCAACTTGCGACCTATGCCGCGCTGGGCAATGACGGCGGCAGCCCGCATCAACCTGAAGAAACTCATAGGGATCTCGCTCCTCTCGTCCGTCGCCGCGGCAATCGCGGCATGGATAGCAGGCGCCCGCTGCTTGGCATCGTATTTGGCCCGGAATTCCGAGAGGGTAGCACCGTGTTGCTCTTACTGTTTGCCGCTGCAGGATTGCAGCTTATCAGTGCGACCTATTCCATGTATGTGCAGGCTTTTGTGGGGCCGCTGGGCGTACTCGTCGCTTATCTCGTAGCAATCGTTGGTTTCTGTGCGTCGCGATACCCGCGATGACTACTTTCGGATTAATCGGTGCTGGGTGCAGCACAGATTGCCTTCTTCGGCATTCTGGCAGCGATGTGCCGCCTGCGTTTGAACAGAAGCGTTGAATGGAATGGGAGTGAACTGGAATGAGAGTCGAGGAAGCGGATAAACTGCGGGAATGGATTGTCGAACTCGACCTTCCCCCGGGCTCGGTTTGTCTGAATGTCGGCTCTTCGACCGCGGCTTTCCGACAGGTCGTACAGCCGCACATTCATGAACGCCTGTTTGCCCCTCTCGAATCGGCCGGTCTCCGGGAGTAATTCACTGCGACATGAAAAAAGATGACGGCGTCGACGAAGTTGGAGACTTGCTCGATCCGGCGTTCAGATCACATCTGAAAAGCTACCGGGCCCAGGTCATGATCTGCTCCAATCTGCTGGAACACCTGGTTGATCCTTATGGCTTCGCCACGGCTTGCGGCGATCTGATTGTACCTGGCGGTCAGGGCTTCATCACGGTTCCGTATGATTACCGTTATCACCCCCGATCCCCTCGATACGATGCTTCGCCCTTCACCCGAAGAGCTGTCCCGCATGGTCCCTGACTGGGAATTACAGCGCCAGGAGATCCTCCACAGCGGAACTTACTGGGACGACCTAAAACGCACCGGAGGCCGGTAGCGGTTCTTCTGCGCCAGATCGCGAGGGTCAGGGTTTCCCCATTCTACCGCCCGAGCCAATGGCGACATTTGGCCCATCGTCTGCTTTGGCTAAAACGGCCATTCAAGGTGAGCATCGTCCAGATTTGCAAACCATCGTGATCTTATCGTTCAATTTCTATCGAGCTGCTTGGAAAAGCAGCGTAGGGCAAGGCGCCTAGTCGCTCCTTGTGCAAATCAGCTCGCAACTCCATCAGAGAGGTTCTTGGACTTCGTGGAGCGGCTCCTCAGCCTGACCTCGTCACCGAGCCGCTTCTGCCAAGCTTTGAAAACTTGCGATCGGCGTTGGTTGATAATGTCCGAAGCGAATCGCTCAGAATATTGTCGGTCGCGTCGTGCCGCTCTCGCCAGTTCCTCAGGCTGATCTTCAAGGTTCGAGACTATAGCGGCCAGCCCGGCGCTGTTGCCGGGCGGGTGCAATCGGCCCCCCCTCAATCAGTCGGGAATTCCTCCCACGTGGATCCGATACAAGCGCAGCCCCTGCTCATTGCTTCGATGGTTGCACGGGGCAGGCCTTCCTGAAAGCTCGGCTGTGCATGTATATCGATGGCGTCGAGCCATTTGTGCACCTGCTCACCGGCAGATCGCACGCCGTCGAAATGAACTTGGCTTGCGACTCCAGCAGCAGCCGCTTTGGCGCGCCACGGCTCGGGATCGCCACCGCCGAGCACTCGGTACTCCAAAGGTGTCCGTCCCTGTTTATTCCGTAAGGCGAGAGCTTCGAACATTGTTTGCAGACCCTTCGATGCAGTTCGCAGGGATGCCACTGTTCCAACGATCGGTTTACGCCCCTCCAGGGGCTGGAGAGCCGCTGTTCCCGTACAGCGATGGCTCTCGCATCCGGCTCCCTATGACAACATCCGACACACCAGTTACAATCGTCTCAGGTCCCGGTGGATAGCGCTCCTGCAAACCAACTGTCGGTAACATAAACGGACATCGGCGCCTGATGCGCGGCCGTTGCATGCGGTAACGCGCAAGGGGGGCGTAAGCACGGGCCAAGGGTGATCCTTGGTTGCCGTACCATCGTTTGCACAGCCCCACGATCTCGAGAAGCCAAGGCTTTCCATATTTGATAGCCATATCCTTGGCGATCAGACCCAAGTCACTCGGCAGCCGGAGATGACGCTCAGACCGCTCGACGGCGCGTGCCAGCGTCGCGTGGGGTTCCTTGCTGCGGCCAGCCGTTCTGCAAAAGGCGGTGGCGGTATAACTCGATGAGAGTCTTCTTCTTCCGCAACGCCATCCGATACCGTCGACTGGACCGCCATCCCGAGCGAAGACGTGCAACTTCGAAAAATTCAAGGTAGCGAGGCCAAATCGACGCCGGAAAAGAACCCCCACGTAACCCGTCGGCATTGGGTTGCGTGGAACCGGTGATCATGAACGAACAGCAACTTCTTAACTCTTCATACCCAGTTCGCACAGGAGCGCTTTGTAGCGCCTATTACTGTGATTGGTGGATCCTATCCCCTGCCGCCAAAATGCCGGCTTTGTCAATATCAGCCGAATATTTTCCCCGGCATTCGCGAGTCAGACCATACGCCTGCCGCGCCGACAGAGGCGGGAGGATCCAGGCAATCGGGACAATTCGAGCGAGGCAAGCTCCACCCCATCGTCAATACCCCGCCGATGTAAAGCCCCCGTAGCGGTGTTTTTCGGACGGTTAAGGTTATCCCGGAATACTTCCTTCAGTGGATCTGCTTTTCGATCTTCGCCCCGTGATCGATCAATTCTCCTTTGGAGCCGGCCCACAAAGGTAAGTTCAATATCGACATTGCTGACGAGGATGCGGCGCCCTTCTGGCCCAGTGTGTTCTACGCCGCGGTTGCGGTTCAAATTGCCGGGGGTGCGGGCGGCAATCCTTATCTTGGAGCGAGAACTCCACGACGACGGCCCCCTCCTGTCACGTTCACGAACCCCCGCCACCAAAGGATGCCGCGGGATCGAACAGACTGAGTTTTTAAGGACGAACCCGTAGATCCGTCCCCAATCGTAGTCAACGCGCCAGGCTTGATAATATCAATCGCCAGCAAGTTGGCCCGTAAATGCCTGCGGTGACCCCGATTACCGAACCGCGCTCGGAAACCCGAGGAGGGTCTATTTCCGATCCAATCGTACAGCAGCCGCGAACCCATCGACATCTCCGTTTTCAATTGAATATCGCGCGACGGTTCCAGCAGCCTTGATTGCGAATGCATCGTCGCCGCCGATCCGGGCACGTATCGGTGTCGCATGGTGAAGTCGGAAAAGCGTGTCCTCGCCTGCGACGAAAAAACCGTTGGAACCCTGGTGGTGAAACGGCGCATTTGAAATGCGCGATTCGCACGGAAATAGTTGTAAGCCGCTATCGGTTCTTTTTTCATCGAATATTTTCAAAAGTACAGTCCTGTCCATGACATCTAGATGCCCAATATCCTCCCGAGCCGACGGTCCAGCAAGAAGGTTGGTAGGGGTAACGCGCTTTGCTTTGCGCGTAATGATGCGGGTATCAACAGAGTCGCCCCCGCCATCTATGCGATACCGTTCCGCGAATGACCAGTTGAGCCAGCATTGCCATCCCGGACAGAAACACCCCTTGTCCAGTCTAACGAGCCGATCGAGCTCTCGCTGGAGTGCATTGCGAGGCGACGCGACACTTGGGAAGCCGGAAAAAGAGACGGCGGAAAGAGAGCGGAACAAACCCCACAAGTTGCAGCCACCTCAGAAGGGGCCGTCGGTCGTCTACCCGCTTTGCCCTACTCGCGTTGGAATACGTCCGAAAGGTTCAGGTTAAGGTTTTTCGGAACCATTCATCGCCGAGCCGGCTAGCGGAAGGCTCACAGCGAATTCAAAAGAGGCCCAATCACGTCCCCAGCCGAAAATGTGCCGGAAGGTCCCCTACCGCCCGCCCTCGGCAATGATTTCTCCCGCACGGGTTGCAGGCGACAACGAAGCAGTAAAGTCCGATCTCGACCGACTGCCGGCGCGCAGCGTAACCCCACCCCGATAACACCCGCCCCAACTTCACAGTCGGACGAGCCACCCCGCGGGGCTCCGGGTAAAGCGGAGAAAGACCTTCCCATCGTACCGACCTCGGCACCGAAGTCACTTGTGTTTCAAGGTCCCGCGAAGGGGCTAACCGGCGTTCGGCGAGAAGGTCGGCTGGAAGGGCTACGGGCATCAAGCGTTCGCAGATTGACCTTTTGCGATCAATTCGCGTCGGCAAATCGTCCATGCCGGCGAGGCCCGCCACGGATAAACCCCTCCATTTCCTTATCGACACACCGCCCCCGGATTTGAAGGGACCCAAAGCTTGGCGGCACGGCCAACCCCTCTTGCGAGCGCAAGCTGGCGCCAGTACTGTGTGCCCAAGGTGGGTTATCGCCAAAGTGAAACGAGATCTCATGACTCGTTTCCTCCGAGAGCCTTGCGGACTGTAAGAATGGCCGTGTACGCCGTCTGGCGCCGCGTAGACTATCGACGACCCCCAGACCTTCGCGTTTCGCCCAACCTTGCTGTAGGCGAAAGAAGACGAAGCTAGCTCGTTCGAACCGGTTGTGTGCCAATTCAAGCATCGCCAGGCTGCTGGTATTGTCTCGGGACCCCGGGATGACCCACAAATGGCGTCGTCGGACAATGCTCCGATGCATAACTGCGAGGGTTGTTAGATCGGATTTTGGGTGGGGAGATCAGGATTCCCACGGAATTTAAGTCGGCTTTGTAAGGATTTTCCGCCAAGGCCGCCCAGCACGGCCTTCGGGAAATGTCCCAGCGATTCCCCGGTGACACCCTTTGCGCCCTTGGGAAATGCTGCCGCCCGGCGGCCAAGCGAGAAGAGTTCCGAAGTTACCAAAGAAATGGTTGCAGGAATAAATACACCGCTTCCGACTCGTCGCGACCGAACCTACCCATAACCTATCCGTGCCATGTTCGCCCTTTATATTTTGTAGCCAAGGCCCCAAAGACATTGCCTTCGCGGAGCGCAACCTGCCGAGGCTTGTTCGATTGACGGACGCGTGATCCTTCCATTTCGCGTATAGATTACACCTTCGGCCCGGTCGCCACCGCGGCCATGGCCAGACCGAGCCGGAGGGGTTCAACGATGGTGACTCGTAATGTTTGCGGCGGTTTCCATTAGTTCCGCAATCTGGGGAAAGGAAGGAGCTCGCCCGCGTTTGGCGGTTGTGGGCCGGCAGTCTGAATAAGGCTATGATATCCGAGGGGGTCAAGGCCGGGACCACTCGTCACCACAAGATAGTTGGAAGGCCTCGCAGAATTCCTTTCCAAGAATTCGTGAATCGAATGTTACGCAAAATCTGCATCGACATAGGACGCGCTTCCCGGACGCGCCGGCTTCGCGCCAACGCCACCGCCGAGTTCGATTTGCCCTCGTTCGGTGAGTACTGGTGAAAATCATAACCGGGGAAGCCCGTGGATCCGTGATGAACGAAAGGTTCGCTGCATGACGATAAGCCTCGGATACTCGGATTTAGGATCCGCGATGCATTTACGACATCTTCTTCTTGGTACGGGATACCCCAGGAGGGGCAGACCGAGCCGGGTGATATCCGTCGGCTCCTGTCGATTGGTCGATTGCTCAAGCCCGATCACGACGAGGACGCGATGAACAATTCCAAAGAAGCGAAAGAAACAAGTTTAGCAACAGATTGGGGCTTGGGGAGCAACCGGGCCTTTGATATCGTTATGAGCATTGTTGCTGCCGACACCGATGCACCGATTCCTTGTATCGCTTAGAAGCGCATCATAGAGTTGGGTTTGTA
>JBBMOL010003326.1:15000-16796 GCA_037954665.1 Laguncularia racemosa | reverse complement strand
CTATTAATATAGTGATATATAATTATAGAGTGGTATATAATTTTGATCTATTTATAAATTATCTGTTTATCAATAATTAATATCTTAATCTTCATTAGTAAGATTTTCTTTTTTTTTTTCATTGCATTTTTGAATTCAAATAACATTTATTTGACATTTTTTACTAACTCAAGTCTATTACTTTTCATTTTATCACTAATCTTTTTTTTTTTTTTTATTTCGAATAGTTTATTTCATAATTTACTTTTCTATCACCTAGACGGAATTTGATAAGTATAATCGAACTAAATCGAATTTAGTAATTAAAGGAATATCGAATTTCCGAATCAGAGTAGAATCTTATTCTAAACTATACATTTGGTTCTATAGATTAGAATTCTATATAAAATCGAGTTCGACTAATTGGGAAACAAAATGGAATTCTCATTTATTTCGAAATTAATGAAATAAATGATTCGTTATACCTGTTAGAACTAATTAATATGTTATGTATAAAATACACATATAATTTTATCAATATGAAATTTCGATTTTTTTTTTTTGAATTATCTTATAGAAAGTAGAAAGCCCACGCTAAGGAAAGGATAAGAATCAAAACAGAAAGTTGGAAGTAGAAGCTAAAGATGAAAAAAAAAAAGAATCGACCGTTTGAGTATTCAAAATTGTATGAGAAAAATGAGAGTAAGAGAGGCATATATATGTTATGTGGTATCGTCTATATTGAATTGCGGATACAGAACTGATAGAATCATTTCTGATCTGATTGGATCAATATAGTTCTCCGATTTCTATAGTTTATATAGAAATCAAATCGGTATCTAATGAGTTAAACAATTGAATTAAACAATTTCAGCATAAATAGAAAAAAGTGGGGGATATGGCGAAATCGGTAGACGCTACGGACTTAATTGGATTGAGCCTTGGTATGGAAACCTACTAAGTGACAACTTTCAAATTCAGAGAAACCCTGGAATTCAAAAAAATGGGTAATCCTGAGCCAAATCCTATTTTATGAAAACCAACAAAACAACAAAGATTCATAAAGCAAGAATAAAAAAAGGATAGGTGCAGAGACTCAATGGAAGCTGTTCTAACAAATGGAGTTGAGCATGTTGCGTTGGTATTGGTAAAGGAATTCTTTTATCGAAACTCCAGAAAGGGAAAAAATGAAAGATAAACCTATATGCATACGTACTGAATACTATCTCAAATGATTAATGACGACGTGAATCTCATCTTTTTCTATATGAAAACGAAACGAATTGTTGTGAATCAATTCGAAGTTGAAAAAAGAATCGAATATTCATTGATTAAATCATTTCCTCCATGGTCTGAGAAATCTTTTGAAGAGCGGATTAATCAGACGAGAATAAAGATAGAGTCCCATTCTACATGTCAATACTGACAACAATGAAATTTATAGTAAGAGGAAAATCCGTCGACTTTATAAATCGTGAGGGTTCAAGTCCCTCTATCCCCAAAAAGTACCGTTTAACTCCTTATCCTTAACTATTTATCTTATCCTATTCTTTTTTTTTTTTTTTAGCGGTTCAAAACAAAATTCGTTATGTTTCACAAAGGTATCCAAGTGGATATTTTTTTTTCTAGTAACACAAATCTGGTCTTCTATTCTATACTATATTATAGAATACACGTATAAAGGAACATCTTTTCATTTTAGCAAGAAATCCCTATTCACAATCAAGAATATCATTACTCGTATTAAAACTTTTGAAAATCAAAAGGGGATTGGATAACACTTTGGAATACCCTTTTCGTCTTTTTAATTGACATAG
>JBBMOL010003326.1:0-10000 GCA_037954665.1 Laguncularia racemosa | reverse complement strand
CCTTGAAATTTTTTTTAAAAAAATTTCCCCGGGGGGGCCCCTTCTTTAAATCCCGGTTTTTTTGGGGGAAAAAACCCAGTTTTTTTTTTTTTTAAAAACCCAAAATTTGGGGGGTTTTTTTTTAAAAAAAAAAAACCCCGGGGAAAAAAAAAAAAATTTTTAAAAAAAACCAACCCCCCCCCGGGGGTTTTTTAAAAAATTTTTTTAATTTTTTCCTTTTTTCCCTAAAAAAATTTTGGAAAAAAAAACCAAAAAAGGGAAAATTAACCCGGGGGGGGGGGGAAAACCCCGGGGGCCCCCAAAAAAAAAGGGGGGTTTTTTTTCCCCGGGGGAACCCGGGGGGGGTTTTTTTGGGGGGAAAAACCCCCCCGGGAAAATTTTTCCCTTTTGGAAATTTTTTTTTAAAAAAAAAAAAAGGGGGGGTTAAAGGAAAAGGTTTTTCCCCAAAAGGAAAAAAACCCCAAAAAATTTTTTTCCCCCGGGTTTTTGGAACCCCCCTTTTTTTTGGTTTTTTCCCCCCTTTTAAAATTTTAAAAAAATTTTTTTTAAAAGGGTTTTTTAAAATTTTTTTTTGGGGGTTTTTTTAAAACCCCCAAAAAACCCCGTTTCCCAATTTTTTCCCCCCCCCAAAAACCCCGGTTCCCAAAAAAAAAAAAAGGGGGGGGGGAAATTGGACCCCCTAAAATTTTTAAAAAAAAGGGGGGGCCCCAAAAAAACCCGGGAAAAAGGGGGGGGTTTTAAAAAAAGGGGGGGGGGATTTTTTTTAAATTTAAAATTCCTTCCCCAAAAAAACCCCCGGGGAATTCCCCCGGGGGCCCTTGGAAAACCCTTTTTTTTTCCCCCCCTTTTTTTGGGGGGGGGAAAACCCAAAAAAAAAAGGGGGGGGGCCCCCCCCAAAAAAGGGGGGGGCCCCAAAGGGGGGCCCCCAAAAAAAAAAAAAAAGGGGGCCCAAAAAAATTTGGGGGGGATTTTTTTTTTAAAAAAAGGGGGAAAAAAAAAAAAACCCAAAAAGGGCCCAAAAAAACCCCAAAAAAAAAATAAACTTTTCCTTTTCCTTTTTTTGGGGGGGGGGGGGGCCCCCTTTTTTTGGGGAAAAAAAAAACCCCCCGGGGTTTTTTTAAAAAGGGTTTTAAAAAAAACCCTTTCTTTTAAAAGGAAAAAAAAAAAAACTTTTTCCCCCAAAAAACCCCCAAAAGGGAAAAAAAAAATTTTTTCCAAACCCCAAAAAACAAAACCCCGGGGCCCCTTTAAAAAAACCCCCCAAAAAAACCCGGGTTTTTTTTTGGGGAAAAAAGGGGGTAAAAAAAACCGGTTTTTTTTTAAAAAAAAACCCCCCCCCCCCCCAAAAAACCCCCCCTTTTGGGGGGGGGGCCCCGGGCCCCCGGGGGGGGGATGGATTTTTTCCTTAAAAATTTTTGAAAAAAAAAAAAAATTTCCCCCCCCCCCCTTTTTTTTTTAAAATTTTTAAAAAAAAGGGGAAAAAAAAAAAACCAAAACCCTTTAAATTTATATGATTGCATCGCAAACCAAGGACACCTAATAGATCGTTTATATCGGGGTAATTGGGTCATAACTCTTTTCCATAAAAATAGCGCATGCGCGGCAGCAAAAACTATGAAAATCCGCCAAACCCAAAATGTGATGCTGAACAATGACGGGTTTTTTAAACCCTAATCAGTACCCAGATATGGATAAGGGGCATGGAAACATAAGGTGCTAAAATAATGGTTTTAAAAAGGCCCCAACATAGCAAAAGGGTTTAAAAGATAAAGAGCATGCCTGAGGTTGTCTTTTTAAAAAAAAACATATAGGGGTTTATGCCCTGGCCTGTAAATGGACCTTTATGAGCCCCTAAAAAAATCTTTTAGACCATGGGCCCCAAAGCCCCAGTTGGTCCTATACATTTTACCCCCTATCAAGAAAAGAATTTTCAAAAGCTAAATGATGATGGCAATATCATTTACCATAGACCCCCAGTTACTTGGGTCTAATCCTCCCCCCGAAAAGTAAGAAATTCCCCATATTTTTTTCCAATTCAAGGTTTAAAAAAGGGGTGGGCCCCCTCGGGAAAAAATGGGATAAATTTAGCCAAAAAATCCCGATTCAAGATAAATTCAAGAGGAAGTGGGGTCTCTTTAGGATCTCTCCAAAAGGGTTTAGAAAAAAGGGTTTAAATTTGGGAAAGATACTTTTAAATTGATGCCCCTTCCCAAGAAAAAAGACCCAAGTCCTAGTAACCCCCTAAATGGGTGAATTTAAAATAGATTCTACACTTGGGAAAAAAGGCCAATTTGGGGCAGCTTTTTTTAAAATGGAAACCAAACCCGGGAAAACATTTAAAGGGTGCAAAAACTAATGCACCAATTGCGGTACAATTTAAAATTTTAATTCACTATTATTCCGATGCTCGCCAAAACTGAAAAAAAAAACCCAAAGGTTTTTTTGTAATTTCCCCGGAAACCCCCCCCCCACAACGCCATTCAATATTTTTTGGGCCCCTATTTGGCCCCAAACCCCCTGGGCACTAGGGCAATGTGAGTAGGGTCACTTAGCCATCTTTTTATAAATTTGGAAAAAAAGAGCACCGGGAAATACATAACCCCTCAGCCCAAAAAAAGATAAGGAAATTTTGGCCCGAAATGTGGAAAATAAATAATTTTCGAAGATTTTCCCCCAAATCACTCGTATGACTATCGAAATTTGTGGGGCATCACCCTGGGAGGTTCCAGATCCAAGTGGTAGAAAACAGGGCCCTTTGCTATTGTTTTTTGAGAAATGAAACCCCTTTTGGCCCCCTTTCCCAAAAAAAAGTTTTTATGGGATTTCCCCATCTACCAAAATTTTGACCTGGTTCCGGCGAACGAATAATCATTGAGTCCTCCCTTTTCCCGGGCAAAACATACAAAGAAACCCGCCAACAGTCAAATAATTAGTGAAACAAAGAGAGATTTTTTTCTAATTATTTTTTTTTCTTTTTATCTCCCCTCCAATTTTTTTTTAGTTTAATTTACTAGAGCAATTTTGATCTGGAATCCCCAACCGGGGCAAGTGTTCGGGTCTAAATTTTGACATAACCTTTAGGCGCTCAACGGGCCTTTTTTTTTTTTAAACTTAAAAAACCTTTTTTGGTGCTTTTAAAAACCATTTTTTTTGGGATGTAATTTTTAGCGTTTATTAATATCTCAATTAGAAGTTCCCCAAAATTTGGTGTCTTTCCCTTCCCCGGGGAAAATATTAATTATTGCGGTATTCAAAATTTCACAACAGTCATTGGGCATTACTAATAAAAAATTCCAGTATCTCATTTATTTATTCGAAAGTTAGGGTTTTAAAAGCAGAAAATAGATATTCAAAACCTATCGCCCTATCCTTTCTAACCCCACAAAATCCAGACAAAATTGAAAAAAGAAACTTTTGAAAGGGGGTATAATAAATTCTTTTATTGTTTTTCCCAATAAATGATTCTTTTTTTTTTGACTGATGAGGCCAAAAATTTAATTAAAAATTTTTAAAAATTAAAAAAAGCTCTTTTAAACGAAACGCCTCGTGATTTTTCCCCAAACCAAAACTGAGCCTCAAAAAATTCCCGGAGTAAACGCTAAGCGGGTTTTCCAAAACTCCCCGGCTTGGTCGAACCAAGCCCCGCAATTTCAAAAATCTCCCCCGTCGAAATGGCCTGTTTTCCCCGGGCGGGAAAAATGATCAATTCCCTTTCCCCTTTGAAACCCTACTTAGATTTTTTCCCATCTCATACGGGGTCAGTAATTTAATTCCTTTTGGTGTCCTATTTTTTTAATCTACCATATCCTAAGTGAATGAGATTTTTCTTTTATGTAAAACCCCCCCCCTTTTTTTTTTTTCTCGGTTTTAAACCCAAAAAAATTTAATTCCATGATTTTTTAAACTTTTAATTTTTATTAATAATCCTTTTTTTTTTAGTTTTAAACTTTTTCCCCCCACCTTCAAAAAAGCATAGGGATTTCCACTATCGTTTGAATTTCCGAAAAGGGAACAAAATTTGCTTTCAAAAGAAATTTTATATAGAATCGTTGAAAAAAACTTTTCTTCATAAAGAATAAAAAGAAAAAAACTTACTATTTTGGGATCCCGTTTCTACACCCCCTTTCTCAATACCTTTGGGGGCGACATTATACAAAAAGTAAAACCCAAAAATTTTTTTCCCTTTTACCCATATCATAAAAAAAAAAAAAAGCATTTCTTATTGGAAACGGGGTAAAACCCACTAATGGATCTTTACGGGGGGCTTTCTCTATCAAAATTTAATTCTTTTTCCATAGAATAACTAGGGATATCCCATTTCTTCATGTTTCAAAATTTTATGAAAAATGAAGTTCCTTTTTTTTTTCTACAGCTGATAAAAAACGTTTTTTGGAAAGATGTATATGTAGAAACCTTTTTTTTTTTTTTTAGGAAATTTTTTTTTAAATTTTTTACTAGCGGATTCGTTCTTTTCTCTTTGTTTTTTCCCTTTTTTATTTCTATAGTGGAGATAGTCCCCCCTAATGCCCGATCACGCCCTATTATTAAAAGCTTGTGGGAAGAACGGGGTTTTGTTTCTAGGGGCCCCCAAAAAAAATTCCAAAGCTTTTGTATGTTCTCCGTTACTTGTGTGGATAAACCAAGTTATAGAGAAAAATAGCTTCGATTTAAAAGGCAATTTCTAGTCGCATAGGGTTTTATAAAAAATTTTGTAAAGCTTCCGCAAAATTTTCCCTTTGGGTTGAGCCACATCCGTTACGGGCGGCTTCGGGTTCAAAAAAACTCCCTTCCAGAAACCCAAAATGAGATTTTTCACCCCATAAAGGGTCCTCCCCTTTTGTGCATAATGAGAATAATACATGGAATCACAAAAAAAATTTGGGGGAAAAATTCTCCTTATTAACTGAGGGGGGGGGCTAGTGGTTTTTTTCAAGAAATTTCTTTAACCCCCCTTTTGCAAAAGATCTTTTCTTACCATCAAAAAGTTGATTTGATACTAGATAAAAAAAAAAAAATGGGATGGGAACTTTAAAAAATTTTTTTTGTCCCCCCCCGGGCCCCCTTTAAATTTTCCCGGAAATTTGTCACTTTAACAGTCCCTTTGTGGTTTTTAAAGGGTAACCAAAATACGAACGGGGATGGGGTGTTTTTGGCCCCAAACCCTTCTTTTTAAAAACCGACTCAATAAGGGAAGGGGGTAACTTATAACAAAGTTTTTGTGGTTTTGTTTTTAGGGGTAGGCTTCTTCCCCTATGCCACCTATTGGGACAATGGGGGTTTGGGGGGACCTCCACAATAGATAACCCGATAGGGGTAACCTTTTTGCTCAAAACTAGATCGACAATTAAAAACATCTGGGCTGCATTTAATTTGGGGGGTCCCCGAAGAAGGGATTGTTTCTTTTTTTTTTTTGACAAACTTCACCCTTTAAAAAACATAGATTTTTTTTATTTCAATAACTTTTTTTCCTTTTTATTCCCAAAACATGTTTCTTTCTTCTAAGACTGAAAGGGATTAAATAAAACGAAAAGAAAAAAAAAAAAAAAAGTGAAATCAAAAAAAAGATTTAAACAAATCGCACCTCTCCCCTTTTTTAGGGGAAAAGCCCCCTTTTCCTCCTGAAGTTGTCGGAAATTTGTCGTAAAAGATATGGCTACTCGAAAAAGGGCTTTTAACAATAAAATTTCCCTTTTTTTCCTCGATCTAGCATAGAAAGCAATTCATTCTTAAAAAATTTTTATTACCCCTCGTGGAAAGAAAATGAACCCCCCAAAAAAAAGGGAAATTTCACAGTACGAAAAACATAAAAAAAACTTTATTAAAAAAAAAAAATTATCTTTTTTTCCCCCGGGTTCAAGGGGAAAATTTTGTGATGAAAAATTTTATTAAAATTAGTTTTTTAAATTTTTTTTTTATTTTTTTGTTAAATTTTGGGGTAAATAACTAAGAATCCCAGTAGGGAAAAAAAACCCCTTCACCCCGGTTTTGGAAAATAAAACATTATTAGGAGAGATGGCCGATTTTTTCAACGTAGCATGGAACGCTAAAGTAGGCTTTTTTTTTTACCAGGGGTTTGAATCCCTCTCTTTTTCCCTTTCCTCCAACCCAATTTACCAAAAGTTTTCGGGCCCCAAGGGATCAAAAAAAATAACAAAACATATCCTTATTCCCAAAAGTTAGAACTTTTTTTTGATTTTAGAAAAAGCTAAATTCCCCTTTTACATACTAATAAAATGGGAAAACGCGTACAAGGGAAAAAAATTTCCCTACTGACTATATAAATGAATGGGGGAAAGATCCCCGGATAAGATCCTTATACCTTACCTTTCATCCTTTTTTACTGGGTAAAATTGTCCCCAACCCCCCCTTATTTTATTTTTTTTTATTAGGTTTTAAAAATGACAGGGGAAAAAAATTTTCGACTAACAATTCCCCTTTATTTTTTAAAAACCCACCCATTTTCTATCGATTATTTTATTTACTAATTTTTTTTTAATTAATGGAAAGAAGAGTCAAATTTTTGGCACTTCCCCATGGGATAGGAATCAAGAAAATTTTTTTCAAAGCTCTAGATTTTTTGAAACATCCCTCGCCGTAATAATATCTCTGGGTTTTCAGCGATAACTTGGGATATCTACCATACACCATTAAATAAAAATGTCTTGTTAACTAATTGGCGGGGTTTAGGAATAGTCGAAGCCCTACCCCAAACGGAAAAGGGGTTTATCCAAAGCATTTCAAAAAATTGGGAGTAAAACCTGACCTGTTTTACCCTTTTGGGTTTTCCAGCGATACAACGTAATTTTAAATAATTTCGTTCTGTAAGGCCATAAAAAAACGCAATTTTTTTTTTTTCTTCTAAACGAATACGATATTTTTATTTTTTTCCCGGGGCGGATTGGGTTTTTAAATCGCTTCCCCCTCTAGGGCCTTTTTTCAGTTTAAATCCCGAAAGCCCCCAGACGGGTATTTTTTTTTAAACGAGGGCCCCGGGAACGTGACAAAAGAAATCCCTTTTTTTTAAAGAAATTTTTTTTTATAAAACCCAAAATTTAAAAAAGAACTAAATGATAAAAAAAAGCGAAATTCCGATGAAATTTTTGGATTCCAAAGAAAAGGGGATGAATTTGGGGTCAATCAATATCCGGGTCTTTTTTTTTTTTTTCTTTTTTTTTTTAATATAAAAAAAAGAGTAAAAAAAATAGAGAATAAAAAAAAAGGGGGCGGGATATTAAATTTTTTCCGCCAAAATAAATAACTCCTCCCCCTTTTTTTTTCCGAAATTTAAATGGGCATAATATAATTGATAAAAAACGTGGCCTTTGGAAAACGGAAAAAAACTTTTCAATGTTCTTTGATTTAAAATCAATACAAGCTGTCAAAAATTTAAAAAAAAAGCCGGCTATCGGGAAACGAACCCAAAGACCATCGCTTACAAATGCATGCTCTAACCCTGAGCTAAGCGGGCTGGGAAAAAAGCATTGTACGGCATAGGAATTTTTTTAAACCCGGGATCTTTTCTATTAAAACTTAACTTTCTATTAATCTTAAATATTAAATTTAAAAGTTATTAATAAAAAATATGGATTTCTATGAATTGAATATAAAAATTTGAATGTCAAATAATTTAATTAAAAAAAAGCATAACTATTTTTTAAAAAATAGTGATATATAAATTTTAAAAGTGTATTAATTTTTGAAACTATTAAAAAAATTTTCGTTTTTTCAATAAATTAAAAATCTTTAAACTTTATTATTTAAAATTTTTTTTTTTTTTCCCTTGCATTTTTGAAATTTAAATAACATTTAAAATTTACATTTTTTTTCTAACTCAAGTCTAAATTTCTTTTTATTTTAACAAATAATCTTTTTTTTTTTTTTTATTTTGAATAATTTATTTCATAAATTTTCTTTTCTATCCCTAGACGGGAAATTTTATAATAAAATCCGAACTAAATCGAAATTTTGTAATTAAAGGAATATCGAATTTCCCAATCAGAGTAAATCTTATTTTAAAAATATACATTTTGGGTTTTATAATTTGAATTCTTAAAAAAATTTGAGTTTGACTAATTTGGGGAAAAAAAATGGAATTCTCATTTAAATTTTGAAAATTTAAAGAAATAAATGATTCGTTTTTACCTGTTTTGAACCCAATTTAAAATGTTATGTATAAAATACACATAAAAATTTTTTCAAAAATGAAATTTTGATTTTTTTTTTTTTAATTAACTTATAGAAAGTAAAAGCCCAAGCTAAGGAAAGGAAAAAGAATCAAAACAGAAAGTTGGAAGTAGAAACTAAAGATTTAAAAAAAAAAAGAATCGGGCCCCTTTTAGTATTCAAAAGGGGATGAAAAAATGGGGAGTAAAGAGGCAAAATATTTTTATGGGGAAACGTCTAATTGAATTTCGGAAAAACAGAACGATAGAACATTTCTGATCTGATTTTGGGTCAAAATAGTTTTTCCGTTTTCTATATTTAAATAGAAAAACAAATCGGTACTAAAAAGTTAAACAAATTTTAATTAAAAAAATTTCACCCTAAAAAGAAAAAAGTGGGGGGTATGGCGAAATCGGTAGACGCTAGGGGGGCTTAATTGGATTGAGCCCTTGGGAAGGAAAACCTACCCCCAAAAAATGACAACTTTTCAAATTCAGAGAAAACCCCGGAATTCAAAAAAATGGGTTAAAACTTAGCCAAAACCTAAATTTTTTTAAAACCAACAAAAAAACCCCAAAAATTCATAAATCAAGAATAAAAAAAGGGAAAAGGGGCAAAAGACTCCCAATAACTGTTCTAACAAATTGGGGTTGAAGGGAAAGTTGCTTGGGATTTTAAAGGAATTCTTTTATCGAAAAAACCCCCCAAAGGGAAAAAAGAAAGATAAACCTTTTTATGCCTACGTACTGAATACAAAACTCAAAAGAATTTAAAGACGACGGAATCTCATCTTTTTTTTATAGAAAAAAGAAAAAAGAATTGGTGAATCAATTTTGAAGTTGAAAAAAAAATCGAATATTCATTTTATTAAAAACATTTCCCCTGGTCTGAGGGAAAACTTTTGAAGGCGATTAAACAGACAGAATAAAGATAGATCCCATCTACATGTCAATACTGACAACAAAAATTATATAAGAGAAATCCGTCGACTTAAAATCGGAGGTTCAAGTCCCCTATCCCCAAAAAGTACCGTTTAACTCTTATCCTTAACTATTATCTTATCCTATCTTTTTTTTTTTTAGCGTTCAAAACAAAATTCGTTATGTTTCACAAAGGTACAGTGAATTTTTTTTCTATAACACAAATCTGGTCTTCTATCTATACTATATTATAGAATACACGATAAGGAACATCTTTTCATTTAGCAGAATCCCATTCACAATCAGATATCATTACTCATTAAACTTTGAAAATAAAGGTGGATAACACTTTGGAATACCCTTTCGTCTTTTAATGACATAGACCAGTCATCTAGTAAATGAAGATGATCTAAGTAAGGTCGGATAGCTCAGCGGTAGAGCAGAGGACTGAAAATCCTCGTTCCCATTCAAATCGGTTCTGCACTGATTAATGATCTATCATACAAATTAATTGAAGATCCACTTCATAAAGTATTTTATTCATTCTTTCCTATATATTATTCATCTTTCCTACATGACCCTAGAATAGAATGTGTATAAGATATTGCGCGTACAAAGTTCCATAATGCAAACTCTTTTAATCATCCAATAGCTTTGTCTCAGCCCACCAAAAAATAAATAAGCTTCTCAAAATTTGAGAATCCATGAATTCTAATGTATTGTTTTATTTTTTTATTACAATCCCATACTACGACCGAAACTTCAAATACTCTTATTACTCTGTTTGATTCGAAGAAATACACACTCCTGAATATGATTAGAAAGGAGATCGTTCCCTCTTATTATTTTACAATACATCTGTTTCAAAATAGGCAATTAATCCTTACTAAGGCATCCTACCAACTTCAGGCATTAAG
>JBBMOL010003325.1:0-16809 GCA_037954665.1 Laguncularia racemosa | reverse complement strand
CCGGCTTGAAGGGGGGGGCTAAAGGGCCGGCTTAAAGGCGGCGGCCTTCGCCCAATCCTTCGCCACTTTTTTAAATTTTGGGTGAAAAAACTCCCCCAATTAATTTTTTAAATTTTTTTTTTTGGGGCCCCCCAAAAACCTGTTTTTCACAAAAAATACCATTAAGTTCTTTCTTTTTTTTTTCTTGTAATTTTAAAAAAAAATTTTTAAATATAAGCCCAAAAAGGGAAAAATAAAATTTAAAATAATGGGATTTATCATGGTGGGAAAAATTTAAACAAAACTAAAGACGTAAGGCTGATGAGGAAAAAAGTGGGGTTCATGCGTTTTGATGGGGACGCGGTTTTGTGCCCAGATTTTAAAATAAAAACGGATTTGGGTGTTGGGGTTGCTTTTTTTTAAAAAGGGTTTTGAAGAGCTAGTTGGTTATGTGGGGGTTTTTGAGTTTTTAAGTGGAAAAGTTTTGTGATTTTGAAAAAAATCCCCCAAAAACCCCCCTTTTTTTTAGGTAAGGGAATTTGCTTTATTATTGAATTTTTAGATGATTTGTTAAAAAAAAAGGGTTTTTTTTAAAATGGAATAAATGTTAATTTCAGGTTTTTAGAGTATTTTGGAAAAAAGGGAAAGGGGTTTTTTGAAAGTCGGATCAAGTTTGAGGAAAATTGGATCATTACTGGGGGAAGAAAAAATTCAAAAAAGAAACAAAAGGGAAAAATTTTCCACGCCCATGTACTTTGCTTTTTTGTTTATGAGCGGATGTTGGAAATACACGCCCTTTTTTTTTGGTTGTGTTCAAAAGTTTTGATATGTTCGATGTTTGTTTCAAATAACGCCCAATGTCATCCCATGTACTTGCTCTTTTTTTTTTTTTTTTCAAATAACCCCCTTTTGGGGAAAAAGCATGAGATACCGAACAAGTAAAACTACTTTGTATCCCCCGTGTTTTCCCCCAACCCGGGGGGAATGTTAAATAGACCTTTTTTTTCCCCTGAACCAGATTTTTTACAAAATTTTTTTATTTTCTCTAACTTAAAAACAAAAAGGGAAAAAAATTTTTGTCGTTCCAAGGGATTAAACCCCCCACAAAGAAGGGAAAAATTAAAATTTTAAGGGGTTGTGATTATGAATTTTATCAAAAATTTTTTAGTAATTCCCCCCATTTCCCCTTTTTTGTCCAATTTATGGAGGAGAAAGCCCCCAAATTTTTAGTTTTTTTTTGAAACTTCTCTATTTTGTGAGGGAAATTTGGTTTTTAATGCAAAGGGTTTTTTTGGTTTTCCCTTATGATTAATTGCATGCCCAAAAAATTTGTTTTTTAGTTTCATGACCGGGGTTTTTTGAATTTATGCTTTGTTTTCATATTATTTAAAGGGAGAAATTGTTTTTTGTTTTGATTTAATGCAATTTTGAGTTTTGATTGTTTTTTTAGAGATAGGAAACAGAGTCTTTGTTTCACGATTATTTTGGAAAACCCATGTTTTTTTAAGGCAATTCAGGTTGTTTATTAACTAAGGGGATCCTATTTAAAACCAAAGATTAAAAAAGGTTTAAAATATTTGGGGAAAAGTTTTAAAAACTTGATAGAGAATTCGACAATAAAAGGGAATTTAAAATTTTGGGAAAAAATCTAAAAAATTTTAAAATAAATTTAATGATGGGAAGGGGTTTAGAAAAAAAGATCTGGGTTTTGCTTTTGTTTTGTTTAATTTTAGAACCTTTTTTGTTAGTGGTTATTAGTTTTAAGATTGGGAGAAAATTAATTTAAAAACCCCAAAATTTTTTAACCCCGGGGTTAGATAATGGGAAAAGGATTTTAGTACTATTTGTTGGTGTATTTTGGGGGGACGGACCTTGTGCTTCTCCCCTTTTTTTACGCTATGTGGGGTGCACTTGCCTATTCCCTTCGTAGTGGTTTAAGAACAAAAATTTAAAAATTTTTTAAAAACTCGTTTTGGAAACCAAAAGGTTTTTGGCGTCTTTTCCCGGGGATACCCCAAAATATTAGAAAACTTTTACTTTTTAAATTTTTAACCCTTTTTTTTTTATTTCTTATTTTTTTCCCCCCTTTTCTTCCTAAAAATTTGGGGCCCCAAAATTGTTTTTGTTTTTCGTTTAAGTGTAGGGCCCAAAGCGCCCCAAGGAACTTGCGGGTTTTTAATTGGCCAGAGAAAATTATTGTCGTTATCAAAAAAAGCAACATTGATAAGTCAACTTTCTTTTGGTATTAAAGGGAAAAATTCATTTGAAGAAAGAAATGGTGATAAAGTAAATTTAATGGGGTAAGAGTAAAACCAAAAAATTGTTGTTGGGGACCCCCCAAAATAAAAACGGGTTGAAAATTTGGATGGGGTTTTTATGAGCCCTAGAACCTTTTTGGGTTTTTCCCGGGCCCAAATTTGATAGGCGTTAGCTTAGATGTCGTCCTCGAGGGGGAAAAAAATTTTTTTGTTTTTAAAACCCTGCCGTGATTCATTTGGTAGAAATTTTTATCAATTTGGGTTTAGGGTTTGAACCCAAATGCGCAAAATCCAACTCTTTTGGAGTTTGGGCCAAAAAAATTTAATGGAGTTAGTGATGCGGGATCCGCCTCAGGCTCTTCCTTCCCTTTTAAAAAGGAAAGGCTAGCAGGGGCCCTAAATTCTTTATGGGAACTCCTTACTACAGGGGAAAAGGTTTTTTTTAAAAATTTTTAGGGAAAATTTTTTCCCTCCAAAAAGCCTTTTAAAAACTTGAGCTGAGATTCAATTTATCATCAGTATGACATGGGGTTTTGTGAAACCGGGGAAAAGGATTCGGGGACCGGGGAAAAATTCCCCCACACCAGGGCCCTAGATGGCTTAAAGTTCAGTTTTTTTTAAAAGGGGTTAAAACTTAAAAATTGAGACAAATTTTTGATGCCACTTTGGTGGCACCTTGAACCTAAAATTGAAAAAAGTTTGTCTTTTTGAAAAATTTGGCCCCGGAATTTTTATAAAAGGTCACGGGTTTGGGGCAGAAAAAAGGGGAAGGGGGCGGGGCTTTCTTAAAGTGGTTTGGGCTACTTTATCATGTCCAGGTTGGGTTTTTTCTAGAAGATTGAAGGTTGGTGTCAAAAACACAGCTGGCTATTGGGGAAAACCCTCGGGGGGTTTTGGGGGGAAAAGGGCAAACAGGCAAGTGGTTTTTTTGGGGGAAAAAAAATTCCCCCTTTAAACAATCCACCCAGCAATATTTAAAAAGGGGTGGAGAAAATCCCCCAAATTTTTTCTTGGACTAACAAAAAAAATATTAAAAGGGAAATTTCCGCCCCCTCCCCCGGGGTTATCAAAGGCCAATGGTCTGAGTTCCAAACCGCCACTTGAAAGATCCCCCCCAAAATTTTTTTAAAGTTTTAAAAGGGACAAAAAGAAGCCCCTTTGATTTGTTTGAAAAAAAACAAGACTTAGGGGTCTGAGGAATTTTAGGATCAAACATAATCTTAAAAACCAGGTCGGTCAAAATAGCAAAATTCTGTAAAAAGGGTCCCCAAGGTTCACTATCGAGAAACGGGGAAACCCCCCAAACCCCGAGAAATTTTAAAGCTGTAACATTCGAAATGGGAAAGGGAAAAAAAACCCAAAAGGGGTTAAGAAGAAGAGGTCAGATGATGAAAAGTAAAAAAAACAAGTAGTTTTCAAAGGGGGGAAAGCTTCAGAAAAAAAAACACCTAAAGGGGGAAAAAAATCACCTCCATTAATCCAGAATAAAAAGCCCAATGTTCCTTATCCAGCATGACTTAAGAGGACAGAACGAAAGAGCACTATGGCAGATTTTTAGAGTTTTTCAAAACAATTGATATCAAATTTCCCCCTGGTTGAGGGGGGTTTTTCTAAAATTTCCACGGGTATAAAAAAATTTTTTAAAAAGTTGCTATCGAACAAAGGGGAAACTTGAAGAGTTCTTTTCTGTAACTTTGGGGAGAATTCTTTGTGGTTTTTCGAAAAATCCCAAAGGAGTTAAAAGTTTTTGGGAGCTTTTCCCTTCCCCGATGGGGAAATTTATTGAAGAAACGGGCATTGGCTGATTTGGGGGCCAAATTAATTTGATCCCCTTAAAAAATTTTCCCCGAAAAATTTGGGGATTGGGGCCCAAACCAACCAAAACGAGTCTTCAGTTAGCCATCGTCAGTAAAAAATTTCCAAAAGGGGGGTATTTTAAGATGTTTAGTAAAAATGCAGGATTCTTTTCCCCCGGGGTTTTTGTCATCCTTGAAAGGGAAAACGATGTGGGGGGGCCCCCCTTTTTAAATTTGGGGGGGCCAATTTTTTTTGGGTATGCTAGAACCCTTTTAAATTTATTTTTGGGGAAAGGGGAAATTTTTTTTGAGAGTGGGAAATGAGAGGGGCATAGTGAAAATGCCTGACGCCCTTTAACAAAACCCCGCCCCATGTGATACATTTCTATGCAAACGACAACCCGGAAATTCGCGTTTCGGTTTTTATTGAAAGCTTTTTGTTGGTGATGCTTTGGGGGTTGTGTTTGATGAATTTGGGGAGAAAGAGCAACCTAAAAAATATGGCGAAATTTGGGTTGTCAATCAGCTTAAAAATAAACCCCAGTTGAGAGAAGAAAAAAAACTTTAAAAGGTTTTTTAAAAAAGATCCCCCATTCAGGAATTTTAAACCCTTAATTGAGGAACCAAACCCGAGCTAGAATTGAAACAACTCCCCCCTAATTCTTCAATTTGCTTTTTTTGGGAAAAAAAGATTTAAACTTTTCCCGTTTTAATTGTTCAAATCTGGTGGGTTTTGAGGGAAAGGTTATTGCATTTTCCGGGGGAAAAAAAAGCAATTCATGGAAAATTGCGTAAAAAGGGGATTACCCCAAAATTTTTTAAAACACAAAATTTTTTTTTATGGAAGTTTTGTGTCAACCCGTGGTACAACTGAGCGCCTTAATCCAAATATGAGGATGTTGTAAAAAAGGAATTTAAAAATTTTTTTGCTTGATGCAAAAATGATCTCCCCGATTTTAATAGCTCATGGGTAAACCCCCCATTAAATTAGTTCCGAAGAAAAAAATTTTATAACCCTTTTAAACCCCCCCAATTTTTGAAAAAAAAAAAAAAACCTTCCAAAAAAAAATTTAAAAAAAAAAATTTGGTTCATTGGATGGGAAAATTTGTTTTTGATTATGCAAGTTTTAAATGATGCAACTCGAAAGGTCATTTTTTTTTTCCCCATTTGGGGAAAAAAATGCTTGAAAGGTTAGCTGGTCTTTGCATATTACTTTTTCCTCGGGGGATTCTGGATATTTTAAAATTCCTATCGCACCGAAAAAAAAAAAAGACGATTTTCAATGCCCTTTTGGGGCCTTCGCTTATCGACGCAGCCTTTGGTTTTTTTGGCAAACCCCCCGGCCACCTTTCAGCAATGATGATGGCTATTTTTGAGGTTTTGGTAGGAGACAAGGGGAAAAAGATACATGGTTTGATTTTTTTTTTGGGATTTTTTTTTTGTAGTGTCTACCCATCTTAAATTTATTTTTTTGAAACGTTGTAAAGACACAAAACCTCCCCCTAAATTGGGAGAAGTGTCTTTTATGGAAAAAAAAGGGGTTTTGTTTTGGCCTTTAAAATCTCCAAGAAAGGCTAGAGTGGGGGAAAAAAGTTTAAAAACCCAATTTTAATTTCCCACCCCTTTCTTTAAAAAGGCAATACGAAGTTTTTTGGCCATAAAGGGTTTTTCGACGATTCTTTAAAATTTTTTTTTAAAAAATTTGCTAGGCCTTTGAAAAAAACTTTGGGAAGGATACCCCCTTTTGGGACAAAAACCCCCAGGAATGTTTGGGTTTTTTTAAAAACCCCCTCAAAAAAAAAAATTCACTGCCCCTATTAGGGTTTCCACCAACATGGGAAAACGTTCCCTTTGAGTTATTTTTGTGTAGGACTCTTTTTGGGGGAGATTTTTAGGTCAAAAAAAAGGACAAATACTTTCAACCCTTCATTTGCTAGCAAAACGCCCCTCCGAAACAAAAAAAATAAAAAACCACGGAAGGATTTGCTGGCGGTTGGTCTTTCCCTTTGACAAGTTAGACCTTTATCTCATCTTTTTAAAAGGTCTTATACACAGAAAATTTCCCGCCTTGAAATTTTTGGGTGCCCAAAAACAGGATCCCAAAGCCCCGCCTTTTCGGGGGGATTTTACTTTTTCCCAAGGTTGATCTTGAGTAAGAATAAAAAGGGTGCGGGAAAATCTAGAGCCGACCCCCCATCCCCTTTGGGAAAGAATCCCTGTTTAAAAGACCGACGAAGTTTAAAATCAAGGGTGATTTCCCCCGGGAACGATTGATCCCACCCAAGCCCCTTGAAGATTGATTTTCACCCCATGGTTTGCTGTTTATTCCCAATTTTCCTAGTGGCAGGGCCCAAACCCTTTAAAGGGTAGAAAAAGTAGCGAAAAGAAAAAATTTTTTACCAATTTAAGCATACTACTGGGGGATCCCATTTATTCAAAAATTTGTGTGATCAGATGTTTTTCAAGGTGTGTTTCCATGAAGATGGAGGGAAAAAAACTTTTCCACTGTTCAGTGGGGCCAAAGGGCGGGGGGCATCATAAATCCCCAAAAGTGGGCCCCAAAAATTTTTGGAAGCAGGATTTTACTGGTTGTCATTTTTTTTGGGATGCTTGGATATTCCGGGGGCCCCCTGCAGGGGGGTTGGAAAAATATAAAAAAAGGAAAAAAATTTCCCCAAAATTAAAATTAGAGTGTGAAGTATTCTTTGTGGGGGGGGCATGGGATTTTTAGGCCCTTTCCCCCCTTTCCCTTTGAAAATAAAAAATATTGGTAGCGGGTGGGGATTACTTTTTCCCCCAAATGGGTAGAAGCAAAAACCTTGTCGAAATGCCCCCCGGGTGGTTGTTAAATTTTTTAAAAGCTCTTCTGTAAATCGGGGGGGCCCCCGGGGGGAAATATAAGTGAAAAAGGTAAAACACTTCTGTAATTGCAAGTTGAAAAAATTCTTAAACGTTTTGGGGTAACTCAAACCCTTTTTGCTGTCGTATCCCCCCCAAATAGTGGGGAAGTGGAGGTTTCAAAAAGGGACCTAAAGGGTATCTTAAAAGAAGTTGTTTTCACTAGACAGTTTTGGGGCGAGAAAAAAGGGGAGGGTTTTTTGGGATATGGACAGCTTACAAAACCCCTCTTTATACTTCCATATCGATTTTGGCTAGGGGGGGAAAAAATTCCCTTTACCAGTTGAGATTTAGCACAAAAAGGCCAATTTTTTGGGCGATCAAAAAAGCCAAAATTTTTTTCTCGTCGGTCTGGAGCAATCGAAGGATGAACTTTAAAGACTAGAGAATGGAGGGCCCCGGCATATGACAATTCATATTAAAAAAAGAAAAACCCAAAAAAATTTCATGATGTGGTACCACGGAATGGACAGTTTAATGAAGGGAAAATTTTTTTTACTTTTTAACTCGGGGTTTAAATTGTTCCCTAGGGCTTAAAAAAAAGATGGTCGGTCCCTTTTTCCCCCTAAAAAAAAGGGGTTTTTTCCCCCCCCGGGAAAAGTTTTTTTTGGAAAAACCCCGGGGAAAAAGGGGGTTTTAAAAGGGGAAAAGACCAAAGGCTTTTAAAAATTTTTTTTTTGGGGGCAAAACAGTTTTTTTGGGAAAAAAAAGGGGGAGGGGAAACCCCCTTTCTTCTCCTTTTTGGGTCCCCCGGTTCATTAGGGCGACTAACGGGCGTTAAAAAAAAGCGCTTCTTAGGGGGGAACCCCTGTTTTTTTGGTAAGTTTTTTTTTTTTTTTTATTATTTTCCGTTGTTTTGGGTAAATTTGCAGGACAAAAGGGTTGGGGGGGAAACCCAAAAATTTGGATTCTATGAAAGTCCCCTTTAAATTGAGCTTCTTTTAAGCTCAAAAATGGGGGGAAAAAATTTAGGATGGGAGCCTTTTTGGGGAAAAGAAAAATGAAGTGATGAAAAGGTTTATGTACTTTGATTGCAAAAAGGGGGTTTGCACTGTGGTGTACCCGGGTTTTTTCCCCCCAAAAAATGCAGGGGGGGTCTTAAAAATTTTTTTGGCCAAAAAAAAAGGGGGAAATTTCGTCATGGTGTGGCCTCCGTGAAATTCCCAAAAAAAGTCTTGTGTACATATCGAGTAAACTTTTTGGTACAGGGGTCGTGTCCCCGGTGGGTGTATCTGACCCAAAAAAACCCCCCCTTTTATACACGAAAAAAGTACTGTTTTGGGTGTACCCTGGGGTTTTTTTGACTCACAGAATGCTCCCCTTTTATCACGAAAAGGGTTTCCGGGAGCGGTACTAGTTGTGTATCAAACCCCACAGAATCTCTCCCCCGTTTTCAAAAAGGGGTACACGCTCGTTTTCCCTTTTGTCGTATATCTAACCCCCAAAGGAATTTTAAAGTACCCCGACCAAAATACCCGACCGTGAAATTGGTCGTGATTAATTTTTCTGCTGTTTATAAAAAAGGGCTCCTTTACTTTTACTTGCCATTTCACGACCCTTCTCATTGGGGTTTTTTGACCCCCTCACCCCCCACTTACCCCCCATTTCCGGGGGTTTTTCTTTCCTACCCCCAAAATTTTTTCCGTTTTAAGGACTCAAGGTTTTGTAAATTTTTTTTCTTTTCTTTTCAAAACTTTTGCAAAAGGTTTTTTTTCGGGTTTTTTTTACGACTACCAAAAAATGCTTGAACTTTTGATGAGTGATTTCTTTGTTTTGAAGTCGATTTTTTTTAGATCTGTTGAATTTTTTAACTTAGGAATTGCTGTTTGATTGGCTTTTGGGGGTGCCAAAAGTGAAAGGGGTTAAGGGGTTTGGGGGTTTTGGGGGCTTTTTATTTGGGACCTTTTTTTTTTTTTTTTGGGGAAAAAAAAAAAAAATGGGTTTTTTTGTTGGTTTTTTTCCCAATCTTCTTTTAGAAACCCCAAAAAATGAGGCCATCTTTTTTATGATCACTAAACCCAAACGACCCAGCTTTTTTAGAAAACAAAAATTGAAAAATTTTCATTTAAGGGCTTTTTTGGGGGTGTTGTAGTTAATTTTTTTTCCTTGGAAGGGGAGGGGTTTTAATTACTAAGCCCCAAAACCCGATTTTGAGGTTTTCCCTTTGGGAATTTGGCTTTTATTTAGGGTGGGTAGATACACAATCAGGTACACAATTGTGTACTTTGGTTTTTGGGGGCTCAACTGGCTATCTTCCCCCTTATTTCAGAAAAAACCCCAAAGGGAAAGGGCCTTTTATTTTTTTTTGTGTAAAATTTTCGACCCTAACTTATTTTGAGACCATTTTTTTTGAATGAAAAAAAGACATTGGGGGAAAATTTTTTTAACCCAAGGTGGGGAAGGGGGGGTAAAGAAAAAATTTGGGTAAAAGGGTTGTGGCTTGATTTTTTATAAGTCATTTTTTAAAATTTTCCCCCCTTTTTTTTTTTTTTTTTGCCCTTTAAAACGAAAAATTTTTTTAAACTTTATTGCCCAAAACAGTAGTATATTTGCATTTAAATGAAAAGGGAATTTTCCCCTTTAAAAAATGTTGTGCTGTCACCCCTTTTTTTCTTTGGAACATTGATACTTAGTCAAGTTTGGGATAAAATCGTGGGGAAAAATTTAAAAAACTTGGAGCCCTTTAATTTTTATGAACGGGCAAAAAGAAAAATTTCTTAGTGATCCCCTTTTTAGAAATCTTTTTAAAGTTTAAAAATTTAATGAAAGCTGTTAACTTGAAAATAAAGGATTGGTTAGTAAAGGGCAGGCTTTGGTTTTCCCCCGAAGAGCGAAAGTTTGAAATCCCCTACCCAAAGTCAAAATTTAAAAAGGGGTTTTAAATAATAGAGGTTTTGATGGGGTTCCTTTAAAAACCTGGTCACTAAGTGGGTTTGGGCCCGGGATTTGGCCCCCCCCGAGGAATTTTTTGTAGTTTAAAATTTTAAATTTCCCCCAAAAGGGGAAAAATTTTTAGGGTCCTGTAAAACTAGTATTTTTAAACCCCTAGGGGAAAGCCCTCAAAATTTTTGGGGGGAAAGTTCGTTAAATTGGGTGACGAGGGGTTTGGATTAATTTTGGCCCAAAAAAATCGTTACATGGGGGTTTCAAGTTTCCCAAAAAAAAAAAAAAGGGATTTTAAACCAAATTTAACTTTTTAAAGAATAAAATCTTTGAGAGAAACAACTTAAAAAAAGGGGGAAAGGTTTTCCGGGGAAAATGATGCAAGTATTTTTTTATTGGGTTGTTTTACTAAAAAGGGGGAAAATTTTAAAAAAATTATAGAAACTTTGGGGGTGGTTGAAAATTTTTCCCCTTCCTTTTTCTCTAATTGATCTTGTGTTAAAATTTTTTTTTATGAAAGCCATTGTTAAATGTTTTAAAGGGGAAAGATTGGTTACTTGATTTTTTTTCCCCCAAATTTGACTAAAATATCTTTGGTTTTTAAAACTTTACGACAAAAGGTGAAAAACACATCTTTTTGATTGGGGGTTTGGGCATTGAGCTTTTTTAAAAATTAAAATTCTTTAAATTTTTAAAGTGTGGAAAGTATTTTTTTGGAACGAAAAATGATTAATGAGAAGTTTGTTTAAAGTTTTATTTTGTTTTAGGAAAGAAAGATTTTAAGTGTGGGGAAGTTTGAAAAAATCGAAAAATTTAAAACCCTTTTTCTGAGAAATTAAAAATTGTGCTTTATTGTTGATTTTTTAGAGGGGTTTTTGTTAAAAAAAAAAATGCTTAATGGAATAAATTTGTTAATTTTAGGGTCTTTAGGTTTTTTTTGGAGAAAAGGGAAAAAAGGGGGGTTTTAAAAGGTCGGAAAAAATTTAAAGGAATTGGATAAAATTTTCATGTGAAGAGAAAAAATTTGGGGGAAAAATTTAAGGGGTTTTTACCCCCAAAGTTAACTTTGCTTGTTTTTATATAAAACGGGCCCTGGAAAGTACAGGCTAAGTACCCCATGTTTTTTTGCTTGTGTATCTAAGTTTTGGCCTTTTTGGTTCGATGATTTTTAAAAAAAACGCCCCAAATTTTCACCCCCAAATGTATTTTCTGTGCTTTTTTCAATAAGGCCCTTTTGGGGAAAAAGCATGAGTTTAAACGAAGGATCCTATTGTGTATCCCCTGGGGTTAAAACCCAAACCCCGGGGGGGGTACATGTTTTTAAAATAGACCGTTAGTTTCCCCCCAGAACCCCGAGTTTACGAATTTTTTTTTTTTTCTTGATTTCCCCATAACAGAAAGGGGGGAAAGAAGATTTTGCTTTTCCAAGGGGGGATAAGCCCTAGAAGAGAAGTTCTTCTTTAAGGGTTGGGGACTATGATTTTATAAATTTTTTTTTGGAAAAATTTATTTTTTTTTTTGTCCAATTTATTAGGATTTTGCCCCCAGATCTAGATTTTTTTAAAAATTTCCCTCTGTCTTTTGATAAAAGGTTTTGGGGTCTTTTAATGCAAAGTTTTTGACTTTTTAGATTATTGCATGCCCTTAAAATTTTTTTTAGATTTATAGACCCCGGAAAAATTTAATTTTATGCATGATTTCATATTTTTTAAATTTTAAAAAATTGTCTTTTGATTGATTTAAATGTTAAAGATGTTGATTATTCTTCTAGAGATAGGAAACAAGTTTATTTCTGTTATAATCAGGTATTTTGATGCGATTCATGTTGCTTCTTATGCAATTTCTAGGTTTGCTAATTAACTAAGGAGAGACCTATTCGATACTATACTAGGATTATAGATAGGTTAATTTACTTGAGAAAAGTAGTTAACTTGCTAGAGAATTTCGACAGTTAATAAGAAAGTTTCAATTACGACAATCTTTCCATAAATCTAATGGAGTTTACATGATTTAGAGAAGGAGTAGTAATAGGAATCTAGGTTGCTTTTTGTTAATTGATTATAATCTCTTTAGAACCATTGTTGTTAGTGAGTTAATAGCTTTATAGAATTAGAGTTATTAAGTTTCAACCAAACATATTTTAATGACGGACGAATGTATAATAGGAGCGGAGTTAGTACTAGTAGTTGGTGTATCTCTGAGGGACGACTGTGTTGCTTTCTCTCTATTAATGTGTTATGTACGATTGGTTGCACTAGTGACTATTGCTTCGTAGTAGGATTAAGAACATAGGAATTCATTTTATTAAACTTACGATTGACTACGATCAGTTTGCAGGGATACATCGCCTGAATCCATAGTTGTTTCATAATGGGTTTGAAGAATGGACCATTGCCAGTGTAGTGGAACTCCTGGCTACCGGCTCTTGCAGGGATGTTGTGTAAATATAACGCCAGTCATGGTTTAGCTGGCACGCCAGCGGCAGGCGGGAATTAGAAAATAGAAATGGCGGGATCAGAAATCATATCAACCCATAATCAGATTGATGTGCGGAGAGGGAGAAGGAAAGGAAGGAAAAGGCTGAAAAAGCTAGTCTTTAGTGAGGTTGTTGACCAAAACACCACAACAAAAAGAGAAGCAGAGATATCAAATGTGTTTAAGTGTTTAGCGACTTGGCCATATTCGCCTTATCAATGTCCTATAATAAAAAGGGTTGTGGTCATCAAGGGGGACAAAGTTGAGAGTGAGGAAAGAAGAACAGAAGATACTAAGGCAGAAGAGGAAGATGAGGACCATTATAGCGAGTCTAGTACAGGGAGATTTGCTAATGGTTCAAGTCAGATTGAAAGCTTGTTCCTAATCAGAGTAGGGCTCCAATTTATATCCATGTCTAGGGCATTTTGGTGCAGGGAAAGATTGTTTTGATTGTGCTGTTGACACAGGTAGTTTGCACTAAATGTTGCTTCAGCAAACTGGGTTACTAAGTTGGGTTTTGCAGTGGGGTGGAGCAGCATCCAAGTCCTTATGCACTTCATTGGTTGAGTCCACAGGGAGCTGTTCATTGTACACAAACAGGTTCTTGTTCATTGTTTATTGGTGATCTTTACTACGAAAATTATTTGTGATGTTGCTCCCATGGTAGTACACATTTGATCCTTGGAAGACCTTAGCTGTATGACATCAGAGCAAGTATGCATGGATACACCAATGAGTTACCATTCAGCAAACAGGAATAAGACTACATGCTTCTTCCTATTATGAGGTTCCACACTGAAGTAAGAACAGCACAAGGGACTCGATCTGCCTTTTATATGAAAGAAAGCCCAAGGGGAAAAAGAGGAATTTGTTTATGTGGCCTAGCATGTGAAAATGGGATGGTACGATACAGATTCGAGGTTTTTTGAATATTTTTGAACATGGAGGGATTGATACGATTCCAAGAGCGAAAAACGTGCACCTAAATAAAAGGAGGAATAGGCGTCGAGAGGATCCAAGGCAGATGTGTTCAGACTAGCCTTAGAGCCAGACCTTGGAAGTTAATGGTACTGCGGCCGAGTTCACTTTCAAGGTGCCGTCAGACCTTGGAGACTCCGGCCTATATTGAAGGCCATCGGCCTTTTATATGCCGGCCTAAGTGAAGGGCCGTCGACTTAGATTGCGGTGCCTCGGTCCATAAGTGAAGGCCCGCTGGCTCCTTGAACCGGTCTTGATTGTTTCTCGCACAAATTTTTTTAGGATGATATAAAATAAGGGGTCCGTAGGGTTTTGTCGGGGGAGCGTTAATGTTGGCTCTCCCTTATGAATCATTTTGTTTGTAAAAAAAAAGCACACATTTTTGAGTGGTTCTTGTGAGTCTTCTTTTGGAGATCTTGAGAATATGAGAAACGATGTGTCCACTATATTCGTATTGTTCTTATCAAAATTCTTGGGGAGTTGGGACCTGGGGTTCATATAGAAATTTGTGGTGAGCATCGTTATTGAAATTTTTAGAATTCTTTAAACCCGCTAGCTGATTGATTTATAGAATGTGGTTTCTATCCTTCTATGATTTTGATTGGCGAATCAGTTTTATTTTTTATCAATCTTAGCATTGTCTTATAGATTGATAATGTTATCATATCTTTAGATTGACAATACAGTTAGTTCCAGAAATCCAGGAAAATCTAAAAATATTTGTGTTATTTGATTGTTTGTTGTCGATTTGGTTTGCGTGAGGAATCGAAACCGTTTTTCGTTTCCATTTGGTTTTGAAGCATTTTTGAAATCTTAATCTGTGACCTATTGTAACGTGAACTTAACAATAGGAAGAAACAAGTCCCAATCAGTAAGATTCTTGCAACAGGTTGCTCTGAGGTACTCTTTACCAAGCATACAATTGTAACCTTGTATGGTGTGAGTCAGTGGATAGAGAAGGTACTAGTACATTAAGTTAGTACCCAGTCTTCTCCATGGTGCTTCTTCTAAAAGAAACTAAGAAACCCGTTTTTAGTGCGTTATCTAACCATATGACTGTGTGGAACATCCAATTTCAATTTGACTAATTTTTCTGCACAAAGAAAAATGTTAGCAATTGGAAAAGGGCATCATCTGTTTATTTGTGACAGGGCACTAATTGAGTGGGGACATTTTGCTGAATTTGTCAACAACCACCATGATTAGAATCCTTTCCCCTTTAGTCTTAACGGTAACCCTAAACACAAATCCATATTGACTATTTTAGTCCAGGGATGTTTTGGGCAGGGATAGGTAAAGGACATATATTCCACCTTGTATGCCTTTTCTTTCCTTTAGCCATTGGAGAAACTCCACATCTTTCTAACGCTCCTATGGAATCCTTTATCACACCTTCCAATAAAAAAGTTTCTCTCTAACCATTGCTAGGGTTCTCTTGTTTCGCCAAAGTTGCATCAAGGTAATCCACCGGCATGTGTTCCTCTACTATAGTTCTCCTCATAAGAGATCAGGAAAAAGGTTATACTAATAATGTTCCCTGAATTTATATAAGAAAACCCCTCACAAATCATGCATATCCCTCACTACATTTTGCCTCTAGAAAACATTTCTCCTTACTGCTCTAAACTCATCATCATGCATTAATTTATTCCTTTAATAATTCAAAACCTTGCAATTTTGATTATGAAGAGAAGTGGTAAGTAACATAATGCATGACAAGAGCAATCAAAACAACCATTTCTGATTACACCTTCTGGTACTTTTATCAATATTGCAAAACTTGATCCAAAAACTCGCACTCACTTGGCTTGTCGCCTTTAGATAGATTTTGTGGACCTTTGAAATGCTTAGCGTACTTATATTATCTCTATAGATGCTAAGTCTCTTAGGGAAAGATTATGTACCATGTATTCGAGCCCACATATATTAAAAAAATCCAAAACAACAAATAAAAATTCAAAATAAAAACCCCACTCATAAAACAACACAACAACATAAAATTCCAAAAACCATCCCCAAACACCCATTCACCACTCTCTCACCACTCTCAACACACGAACTCAACCTCTACCCCATCTTCTCCACCACTATCCTACAGAAATCTCCCTCACCACACGCTCTCACTAAAAACCAATAACCTCACACCACAACTCCCACACACCATAGATACCCTATATATATAGATATTTTGTATTACTTCTTAAAAAATTTTCATACTGATTTTTTCTATTGTAGACGCGCCCCCAAACACTTCCTACGCGCTCTCTCAAGACAAGATTAGTCTCCTTTCTCTTAGTAAGTCAGATCACCGCGTTGGTAACTGATCCCCCCCCCTTATCGCAGCTATCTAGTCCCCGCACCGCCTCCCGCTCCAGTGTGGTTTGATTTCCCTCAAATTGCGATGTTACATGAATTGATATTGACAAAGAGAGGCCCTATACAATGTAAAATAGATAATAAAAAAAGAAGATTACTTTAGTATGGAGAAAAAATAAACTCTGTCTATACCTCATGTGTATGAATTGAGGTGGGTGTTTGGCCATTCCCTTGATGTGCCTTCACTTTTCTTGTATCCAACCGACAACTGAGCTAGAAGGAGAGTGACTATTTAAAACCCCAAAAAATAAATGTTACTTAGTTTTGTTTGTTTTTGGTAAATAAGAAGGAAAGTGGAAACACTTCTAGGTTTTGCAAATTAGAAGAGAGAGCTAATGCGCCCGCAACACCAAAAAATACTGCTTGAAGGGTTACTCCAATGCGATTTGTTTCTAGGTTTTGGCTGTATATTTTTTTTTAAAATATTTCAATATAAACATTTAACAAATTTTACCTAGAAGAAAAACTTTCTTCATATCATGATTCATCCATTCTCATAAATTTGTACTAGGAAGCGATTATTCAAGCCAAATCCAGGCATAACATGCCACTATAGTCCATGGCGTATTTTTAAAAGCGGTTTTTGCCAATTTCGTGTTCTCCCCCTCTCTCTCATTCGAATTTGGTGATATCCGCTTTTTAGAGTTCCCCAACTTCTGGAGAAAACTTCGTGCACCTTGAAACTCATTCAACATATCGCAAGTCCCTAGATGGGATACCTTTTGTATTTGATGGTGTGGGATTTTGTTGATGGCCTTGCTAGCGATACACATTTATCTAAATTACCATCCTTTTAGGAATAAGAAGGCGTGGTTTAGAACAGCTCCTATGGAACTGGAAAACTCTCCTCCATAACAAATCTTTTGTCCTCAACCAACTCATCCACCCGCTGTTTTCAAATTTTCTTAGCCTCCTCAAGGATTTTCATACGATATGCTGGTCCAATTTGGTAAGTAATATTAACCTAAGCCACAAAGGTGGTCGATGGCGTGCTTTTTCCTCTCAGAGGGTGGGTTTATCTTGCTTGGTTAAGTTCATCAATAAATATATCATTGTGCTCATTTTATGCCTGAGATACCTAAGAGAGGTAGAGGACTAATGTTTCTGCACCCTTAGTAGTGCAATATCTCTAACTATAGCAAGTATACGTTGGGAGTCCTCTTCT
>JBBMOL010003324.1:0-16814 GCA_037954665.1 Laguncularia racemosa | reverse complement strand
GCCTCCCCACCCCCTTATTTTTGGGCCCAATATTGTTCATAAGAAAGAAACCAACCGCATGTCATTTTTGTTTTTCATTATTAGTTATCTATGACGGACGTATGCATAAGGAACGCTTGTTTGCTTTCCTTAAAAATTTGGTGTAATTATCAATGAAGATGTTTATTTTCTTCTTCCATATCTTTTTTCACGACGACGTTAATAAGAAATAGAGAGATGACAAGAAAGAGGTAAAAATAATAGGTAATATTCTTTTCTCTAGGTGAAACGATAATCTTCTTCGAGTGAAAAAAGGAGCTACTAGTAGTACCTTGTCTTACAAGTCTACTAAATCTTATAATAGAACATCTTAACAGACAAGTCACATTAATAGCATTTAGGAAGGACATACATTAATATATCTCTCCCAAATTAGAGAGGATCTAATTAGCTGGAACAATTGTTAATGATTTAAATTGGAAAGTATTCTTGTTTTACAACATTGATTACCTATTTTAGGGAAAAGTATATTGAAATATAAAATTTTTATGGTTTGATTATTTTTAACAAAACCTCTAAAACATCAATTGATACTATCCTATTATATATTATATATCCCTGTAAATAAGTAAGCCCTATCCAATAGTCGGAATCTTAAAGTTTGAGCCTAATTTAAAAAGTCAAAGCTCAAGCGTAGCTCTAAGTGTTACTTAACGAGCTTGGCTTAACTAAATCCTGGCATTTAGATTTAATTCTATTTGTATTGAAGAATAACTACAACTTGTACATATAAAACTTGATGTATATCTAATAAGTTTCCCTTAAACTCAATTACATGCACAAGTTTATCAATTCAAATAGGTTGAAACTTGAGCTTGGTTTAACAAGCATCCAATTTGCTTGAACTTTAACTTTAATATGTTTAAATCGAACTTGAATAAATATCGACTAATATAAAGTAGCTTTGCAAGCCCTTGGTTTTATATATAAGTTTATACATGCATGTGCTTGCTCTATGCAATTATTTGTGGCAAGTCTAGTTCTACTATAACACTATTAAAAAAAATCACAATTGTCAATGGAAGAATGGGTTTTGGGAAAAAAAAAAAAGGGTTAAAATTTTAAAAGGGCTAAAAAGCCTCAAGAACGCGCACTATTGGAGCGGGCTTTTTGGGGCAAGCGCTTTTATCTTTTGACGAAATTTTACACAAATTTGGTGTTATATAAAAGATCACATTTGGGAAAATTTGTCGATTAATTTTTAAATTTCCCCATTTTTAACCCGATCAAAACTGACCCTAGTCATTAATCTAGACCCTTTGATTTGAGTTAGGAATTTCTTTGATTTTGGAGTCGCCACCCAACTTTTTGGGGGAAAATTGAATTAAGACTAAGGAGGGGATTAGTCTTAATTTAACTACTAGTCTTTGTTCTTTCCTTTTCTCTTTTTTGTGAAAAAAGAAAAAGGGAAAACCAAAGTTTCTAAGCCCGGGAGGCTAACCTATTAAACCTTACGGTTACCCCCAATCTCCTAAATTTTCATCTTTAAAAGTGTTTCTTTTTTCTGTTATTTTTTTATGTTTTGAATTATTTAAAAAAAATTTTTTTTTCTTTCATTTTGGGGGGGTTGACCCAATGGGTGCCTACGTACCTCTACTCAGGATCAAACAAGCGTAGTTCGTTTTCCTAAAAAATTTAAGTTTTTTGGTGAATTTTAATTTTGAAATTTTTTTTGGTTTATGTTTTCCCAATTTTTGGGATTTTTCTAAAATTCCTAACCTAAGTTTTGATTTTTTTTTTGAAAATGTTTTTTTTTAGGAAAAACATCAATTTTGAACTTATTGAAGAAAATAATTTTTCTAAGTGCTAAAATTTTTTTTTTATTTTTTTTGAATTTTTTTTTAATTTTGATTTTTATGATTTTTTTGTTTTTTTGTGTTTTTTGGGAATTTTTAAAAAAATTTTTTAATTTTAATTTTATCTTATTTAAATCTAAAATTTTATTTTTTTTTTAAATATTTTTATTATTTTTGTTTTTATTATTTTTTTGTTTTTTATTTTTATTTATTTTTTTTTTTTTTACATTTTAATTCTAGAAAACAAATTTTCTACATTTTCCTATTTTTTGAAAATATAACAAAAAAATAAATAAAAAAAAACAAACAAATAAAAATAATAAATAAAAAATTTAATAAACAAAAAAAATAAAAAAAAAAAAATAAAAAAACCCGAAAATCCGATTTACTGGCCCGGGTCGGGGGCGGGTGGGGTCAATCGGGTAATCGGGTTGGCGTGGGTGGGACACGGCGGGGGAGGGTTGTTTACGGTTTCCGGGTCTTTTGCGTGTGAGGTGTCGAAACCCAGCTTCTCGAGGGTGCTGAATCCGATGGGGTGGGGTTTACTCCCCAAACGCCCCCTTTGGGTGGTTAACTCCCATCGGGGTCGCAATTTGGTTTCCTCCGATTTACACCTTTTTTCTCTTCTCGCAAATTTTAAAAGTTTCGGCTTCCTTCTCCTCCCCTATTTTGGCCTTAACGAGCGGGTAAGCTCGGGTTTTTTCATGAAGCAAAAGGTTTCCCGGGTTAAAAAAAAAAAAAATTCGATTGTGAAAACCAATTTTTTGTTGGGTTTTATTCAATTAGTAATGTTTATCTATTTCTGTTGAAATCGTTGATTTGGCAAAAAAATCAAATCAAAACGGCCGAAATACGAATTTTTCCTTTCGCCGGCGATCTCGGGCTCGAGGTAGGAGACGATCACGCGCTCGGCGCGTGCGCTTCCTCCAGCCAATCAGATGCTGCTACGTGTCCTAGGTAAAGAAAAATTCGCAAAATGCGGAAACTGTTTCCCCGCATTTCGAACCCCTGCCCGAGCCCCCTGCGCGCCCCTTAGCCATGGTTCAGACCAGCTGAGTACCCCATTTTCCTGATTTTCTTTATTCGCAAATTGCATATATGCAATGCGATGTTTTTTATTTTTTTGTATTTTTTGAAATTCCAAATTTGTAAAAAGTGTTTATTATTTATTATTGCTATTTCTAAATCGTTTTTTCAAAATTGAAGTGTTTTCCTATTTATTTTTTTTTTTTGAATATTTTTATTATTTATGGTAAATTAGAGAAAAATTGAAAAAATTTAAAAATATTTGAAAATTATTGAAATTGATTATTATTGAGAATTATTGATTCCTATGGCAAAAATGGGGTGTTTACAGCTACCCTCTTTGTGGAAAAAGTTTTAAAAACTTAACTACAAAGATAAACAAAAGACCCATTTTTGGCCTCTAGAATGGATTTTTGGTAGGAAAATGCTTAAGAGCTAATAACCCCAAAGAGTTAAGAGGGACCTAACAATTTAAAATAATTTTCCCCTTCCAAAAAGTGCTTTATGGGCTGACTAATTGGCGACAGGACACATCTCAAGCATTGGCAGGAATGTAAGAAATGAGATAGGAAGCGTCTTATTAGACTTGCAACCTTAGAAAGAATTTACTCAGGAAGCGCCCTTATGAGCTGGTACTATCAATGAAGCGTCTTGTTGACTAGCAACATTTGGAGGAATCTTTCGAAAAGTTCCCCGAGAGCTAATTAATCGGAGAGTTTTAGGAAAGTGCCCCCTTATGGGCTGACTAACCTTTGATGGGACTTATCTCAAAAAGTGCCCCTATGGGCTGACCATGAGAACAAGTTTTAGGAAAGTGCCCCTATGGGCTGACTAACCTAGATTGAATTTGCCTCAAAAGTGCCCCTATGGTTGACCATGAGGACATAATTTTTAGGAAAGTGCCCCCTATGGGCTGACTAACCTTTGATGGAATTGTGCTCAAAAAGTGCCCCCTATGGGTTACCATGAGAAAAGGTTTTTAGGAAAGTGCCCCCTATGGGCTGACTAACCTAGATTTGAATTCGCCTCAAAAGTGCCCCCACATCGGCTGACCATGAGGACAAAGAATTTCTGGAGAAAGTGCCCCCTATGGGCTAACCATGAGAACAAGGTTTTAGGAAAGTACCCCCTATGGCTGACTAACCTAAATTTGAATTTGCCTCAAAAAGTGTCCCCTATGGGTTGACATAAACCTTTGATGGGACTTGTCTCAAAAAGTGCCCCTATGGGCTGACCATGAGAAAAGGTTTTTAGGAAAGTGCCCCCTATGGGCTAACTAACCTGAATTGAATTTGCCTCAAAAAGTGCCCCTATGGGCTGACCATGAGAGACAAGGTTTTTTAGGAAAGTGCCCCCTATGGGCTGACTAACCTTTGATGGACTTGTCTCAAAAAGTGCCCCCTATGGGCTGACCATGAGAACAAGGTTTTAGGAAAGTACCCCCTATGGGCTGACATGAGAACCAGAGTTTTAGGAAAGTGCCCCTATGGGCTGACTAACCTAGATTTGAATTTGCCTCAAAAAGTTGCCCCTATGAGCTGACCATGAGGACAAAGATTTTCTAGGAAAGTGCCCCCTATGGGCTGACTACCTTTGATGAAAATGATGGCTTAAAAGGTGCCCCTATGGGCTAACCTTGATAGATATAGGAAGTGCCCCTTTTTGGGCTAACTACCCTATTAAAGGAAGAATATCCTAAGTGAGAATCTTATTATTATTTTTTTTCAACAACAATCAAATGTAAGATGGCTTAAGACTTTGAACAAGTGATACTAAAATTTTTCTGCAAATTTTCAAGAAAAACGCTCTTCGAAACCTAAGGATAATGTGGCAAAACATTAAAGTGTTTTTTTAGTAAACATTGCTAACGAGTAAGAGTCTGACAAGGCTCCTAAAAATTCAAATAAAGGGTAAGCATTCCCTACGCTTAATAATCACTTACTCTTTTGCCTCATTTTTCTTAGAGGGTTTGGTTTAATCTTAGAAACAAAGTGTTGTCTTAACTTAATCAATCATCTCTTTAGGGGTTTCTTGTAATTAAGACTCATATCTTCTTCTTGGGGAACTTTAATATTTAAGGCTAAACAAGCCAATGAGTAAATTTTCTCATTTTCCCCTTACAACTGGATATCTCGTTTTTAATTGGTTTAATCTAAGAGGACTTTTTTTTTCAATCTCTGGTTTAGATGTCATCTTGACTCTATTCCAAAAAAATTTTGGTCTTTCTTGTAAGTAATACGCTTTAATCAATCCCGTTAGGCCTTTTTGATACTTGTAATGCAATTAGGCTCTTTTGGTTATTGGTTTCAGAAAAGTATGGTTAATGGTTTATTTTGAAAGAATCATCATTTCAACTTGGTTTGTAAGTCAAGAAACCTTGAGAAAAAGAACTGGAATAGTACTTGCCCTAGCAATTTTTGCGTAGGATAAGTTATTTTTTGATGATTTGGAGAAGTCTTCAAAAAGGTAA
Source organism: Laguncularia racemosa (assembly GCA_037954665.1). Classification (NCBI taxonomy): domain Eukaryota; kingdom Viridiplantae; phylum Streptophyta; class Magnoliopsida; order Myrtales; family Combretaceae; genus Laguncularia; species Laguncularia racemosa. The sequence goes on along the minus strand of JBBMOL010003324.1, from coordinate 11,483 downwards.
TATATCTTTGAACTGCTCTCGTATTTGGCCCTGGTATTTTCAAGTGTTGTTGGGCTTTTATAGGGTTTAGTTACATTTTGTAGGCTTTTTTCATTTCTCTTTTTTTCTTTTCTTTTTCTTTCATTTTCTTTCATTTTTTCATTCATCATTCTCTTTTTCCATCTTTTTTTTCTTTCTCTTTTTTTAGGCTCAATGGTGATCATTTCATTGGTTTATTTTATTTTTTTTTTTTTCAGAAAGTGGACTTCTCTTCATCTCAAATAAATTATCTATGGCTAAATTTTAAATTGTTGCAACTAGGCAAGCACTATTGATGTCTCTATCTTCCAATTATTCCATCGTAGGGGGGTTTGACAGTGGGGTTTAAATTTTGAAACTCTTGTTTGTCGAAGGATGATTGTGTTTGGGTAGAAAAAATGAAAAATGCCTAACAATATTTTAATTTTAAAACTATCAAATTCAAGAAAGACCTCCTTTAAGGAATGAGTCCAAAACCTCACATTAAAAACACTCCACTCTCAAGTGTTTAAGGGTTAGTGTTTGGGACGTGTTTGCCTCTTGTCATCTTAAACCTCTTAAAAAAAGATCCCCTTCCATTTTATCAAATTTGCCTATGTTCTCCACTTCTCATGGTGTCCTTATGTACTTTTGTCAATTTGAACAAGCGATTTGGTCTTAAGACTCAAGGATTTGGAGTAGTCTTCTTTATACCCTCATTGATAATTGACCATAGCTACTTTGAAAGTGTCCCAAAAAATCCGTGTCTGGTTTAGATGACTTTTGATGGAAAGGAAACTTCAAGTGCAGCTTTTAGGATTGGAGGGTGTCGGGACGTCTGACTTTTGAGGCTAAATCAAGATATGGGGAGACCTTTGAAGTGAATGGGGTCTTTTGTTGGTTAAAAGAGGTCTTTGGTTGTTTGAGCAAGTGACTATGAGCTTTAGGTTAAGCTAAACCATTTAGAAGTAACTTTTAGGACCTTGAAAAGATCTTTTAAATTGTTAGTAACTCTTCAATTTTCTTTCTTTTTTATTTTTATTGTTCTTATTTTTTAGAAAAATATGCAAACCAGATGCTCACACGGTTTCTAAAATAAAAGGGTTGACAACTGATTGACAATGTAATATTGAAAACTTCACTTTTTTTAAATTTTTGAAAATTTTGGAGTTCAATGATGAAAGATTACAATGAAAAATCTATTTCCTAGCTCTCTTAGCTTCTGTTGTGGAGCTCGGCTTCCCACTGATGACGGCTTCCAGTTCTTTGACTTTGGCTTGGCACTTCTCCAATTGTGCTTCTAAGGCCTTGCCCTTTTGGGGTCGGATTCTTTGAAATGTCCTTCCAGATGTCTTTCTTATAATTCGCAGCTTCGAAGTATACTTCCATCCGGGCCTTGACCTGCTCTAGGTAGATTTCTATCTCTAGATTGATCTTGTCTGGTCTTGGTTGGGTAACGTTATGAACCGTTGCTCTTTCTCCTGTTTGGTTTTAGCTGAGGATTACAAACTCTCTGGTGGCTCGGGGCTTTCCCACTTCGCCATCTAACTCCCCGAGGTCTACATTTGGGCTTTCAACTCTGGGTTCCCCAAAATGCTTGACCTCTGCCAGCTTAGCAAAATTCTCGGCTACTAACATATTCGGATCTTGATACTCAAAGGTGACTGCTTCGAGCGAGGGCCGATAAACTATGTCTTGGATAGTAATGAATTGGGGACCCCTGAGTTAGGGTGATATCCGATACATCCGCTGACTCCGATTAAAGGGACGACTTGGAAATTACTGCAGGTCAGGGTGATTTTTCATAGCAACTCCACCTGGTTGTCCATAGAATATCTTCGGGACTGAAGCTTCTAAGCAGCTTACCCAACTCTGGCTGGTAAGGTCGTCGCTAGCTTTACCTTTTTTTATACATGAATCCCCTAGATCCACCTGTTGGGCTAGGTTTTTCCCAACCTGTTCAGCCCAAAGCACTTGGGTGGCTTACAAACCTATTAGTAGAAGGTTGAGGGTTGAGCGAAGGATCCCGTGGCCTTTCTTCTTGAGGAAATTTAATTTCGGATCTGTTCAGCCAATAGAGCCGGGGTGTAGGATCTTTCCCTCCAGGAATTGGGCCACCAGCTCTACAACCCGTAGTGAATATAGAAAGTTCCGGTGGGGAACAATATTTGGGGGCGAAGGCTGTCAAGATGAAAGCGTTCACCCTTCTCCGTCTGTAAGTCTTAGGGTCCCCACATAGGATGTCCTTTCTATCCCCATTGTCCTCTCGGGCGATGAACCAGGTTCTAAATCATCCATGCATATGCAATACCCATTACAGTCCGCCCGGGGTTTTTTTGACTGATGTCTTTCGGATGCCTAGTAATCTGCTGAAGGTACCGGCTGGCCCGGCCTCTAGGTCTGGAATGTAAGATCTGGTCGGTAGTGTAGAGCCTGTAGCAACTGAGTGTATCTTTTAGGGTAGGGGTGATCTCATGTGGCCCAATAAAAAAGGCAGCGGGCTCAATTTCCCATAATTGAAGCATGGGCCCCGGGCTAAAGGCAGATTCACCTCTATCTTTGTCAGTTAAGAGGATGGGGCCGATCTTTTGCTAGATGGAGACCTGCTCCTCTGGGTGTACAGGGTAAACCAATGGTCCGGGACCAATTTTGGGTCCAAAGGTTTTTACACCCGAATTTCTTTGTGGAGGAGGGGGATCAACTGCACTGTAGCCATCTATTACATCAGAAAAAACCTAGTTACAAATAAACTATGAAAACATTACAGGGAAATAGTCCTGAACTCCAAGAACAAAATAACAAACCATTACATTGTCATTTAATTGTAAAACCCTTATGATGTTATGTATGCAAGTGGGTTGGTTCTAACTGGTTCCCGAGCTCTATGCCTCCCGCATTCTCGAAGAAATGGATTAAAGCCATATCGAAGCATAGGGTGGGGTAGCCTAATCGGTCCCGAACGGTGAATCAACTCACTTCCCCCGAAACCTACACAATGGCTCCCCGTCTTAGGTTTCTAGGACGGCCCGGGTTCGACCACATCTATTCACACAAACATATGTATGCATGTAACCCTACAGTAAAGAAACTAAAATCTAACTAAATCCTGCAAAATAGTAACAGAGTAATAATTGAAACACATTTCTTAAAGATAACAACTCGGAGAGATTCAGGTGGCTAGCCTCTAGCATGGGTCCCATTCCTAACCCGATCTAAACTAGACCCTTTTGCTCATCTAATCTAGATCCTCGACTTGAGTTAGGAATTTCGTTTGATTTTTGGGGGTCGCCCCCCAACTGTTGTTGGGAAAATTGAATTAAGACTAAAGGAGCAGATTAGTCTTAATTTAGGACTACTAGTCGTGTTCTTTCCTCTTCTCGTTTTTGTGAAAAGAGGAAAAGGGAAAACCAAAGTTTCTAGTCCAGAGGCTAACCTATTAAAACCTTTACGGTTACCACCTAATCTCCTAAAATTGTTCATCTTTAGAAATGTGTTTCTATTTTTTTTCTATTACTTTTTATTATGTTTTTGAATTATTTCAGAAAAAGGATTTTTCATCATTTTAGGGTTGACCCGAATGGGTGCCTACGTACCTGCTACTCAGGATCAAAAAAGCCGTAGTTCGCTTTTCCTGAAAAATTTAAGTTTGTTGGTGAATTTGAATTTTGAAATTCTTTTCGTTTATGTTCTTACCAATTTTGGATTTTTCTGAAAATTCCTAAGCCTAAGCTTTGTTTTTATTTTGAAATGATTTTTTTTAGGAAAAACATCAATTTTGGACTTATTTGAAAAAAACTAATTTTTCTAAATGCTAAAACCTTATTTTTTATGATTTTTTTGAATTTTTTATTAACTTTTATGATTTTTAAAGATTTTTATGATTTTTTTTTTGTTATTTTTTGTGATTTTGGGGAATTTTATTTAAAATTTTATCCTAAGTTTATTATCTATCTTATTTTGAAATCTAAAATTTTATCATTACTTTCTTTAAAATTTTTATTATTTTTTTTTTTTATTTAAATTTTTTTTTTTTTATTATTTATTTATTATTTTTTCTTTTTTACATTTTTAATTCTAGAAAAACTAATTTCTACATTTTCCTATTTATTGAAAATATAACAAAAAACAAATAATTAATAAATAATGACAAAAATAACAAATAATAAATAATAAAATAATTCGGAACAAATAAAAAAAAAAGTAAATTAAATAAATAAATAAAAAAATCCGGAAAATTCGAAATTTCTTGGATCTGGGTCGGTGCGGGGTCGAGTCGAATTGTCGGTCACGGCGGCGGGGAGGGCTCGTTCACGGCGTTCCAGCGATCTTTTGCGATGGGTGAGGTGTTGAATCCTAGCTTCTCGAGGGTGCCGAAACCAATGATGGCGGTAGTTCACTCCTAGATCGCCTCCTTGGTGGTTCAAAATCCGATTGGTGGTCCAACTTTGGTTTCCTCCGATTTACACTCTTTTCTCTCTTTCTCGACATTCTGATATGTCTTCTGGCTTCCTGTCTCCTCCACTATTTATAGGCACTTCACATCGAGCTGGATAAGCTCGGATTTCCTCCATTCGAAGCAAAATCGGTTCGACGGTTAATAAAACAACTTCAATTCGTGTAAATCCATCGGTTCGTTGTGATTTGATTCTAATTAGATAATGTTTATCTCTTTCCATTGAAGACTGTTGGATTTTTTGCAAAAAAATCAAATCAAAACGGCCGAAAACGAATTTTTCCTTCCACCGGCGATCTCGGGCTCGAGGTAGGAGACGATCACGCGCCCAGCGCGTGCACTTCTCCAGCCAATCAGATGCTTCCACGTGTCCTGGGTAAACGAAAAATTCGCAAAACCGGGAAAAATGCTTCCCCCGTGTTCGAACTCCTGACCCAGCCCCCTCGCGCGCCTTAGCCCATGGTCCGGGCCAGCTGAGCTAGCCCATTTTCCTGATTTTCTTTATTCGCAAATTGCATATATGCAATGCGATTTTTTTTTTTTTTATTTTTTGAAAATTCCAAATTTTTTAAAAATTGTTTATTTTATTATTGCTATTTCTAAATCATTTTTCAAAATTGAAGTGTTTTCCTATTTATTTTTATTTTTGAACATTTTTATATTTTGTGCTAAATTAGGGAAAAATTAGGAAAAATTGTAAATTGATTATTATTGACTCCTAGGGCAAAAATGGGGTGTTTACACAAGCAATTGGCCACATCGTCACATGACATTAGATAATTGCAGTTGATGCCATCGACATTTCAACTCTCAATTCTAACCCAATGAAGTGAATAATGAGGACAAATAGATAGAGCAGTTATTTTGGTATTATAACGACCGGACATACAGGATCTATACATGGTTCATGTGGGAGTGAAGGCTGCAATTGACACCAATGGTGGGATGGGTGTTGAGTAGGAGATAGCGATAATGAGGAGAGTTTCTATGAAAGAAATGAGAAGAGTGAGAACGAAGGGATGAAGTATCGAAAGAAGAATCTCCAACCATACAAACCTAATTGAGATAACTAATATATCGAGTAGAGCAAGCCGAACTATCAACCATGTCAATTAGAGATCTTATTCCATATTACAATTATGGGGGTGATAGTGGTTACATTTATTTCGAGTAGAAACAAACCAATCTTTTCAGTGTTGTTTAAGTAGTAGTGATGATTTCTATAGAGACATGAATTTAAGACGAAAGCAGATGTTATTCAAGCAGTGAAGTCTTACTATGTGAAGAACCATTACAACATCACTGTTGTAGAGTTCAATCCACTGTTGTGGTCTGTTTATGTTTGAAAAGGAATTATGATTGTAAATGGAGGCTTTTAGCCCGAAAGAAGAAGTTGGAGGCATGTTCATGGTGATAAGATTTGAGGTTTACACACATGCAATAACTGCTGATTAGTTAGGATCACCCACACCTGGATTGCAATCTTCTTGCCAACCGATTTGTAAATCTTTTTAGGGAGAGATCCTGATATGAAGGTGGTTGAGCGACTTTTATTGTCGAATAGGAATTTGGCTACTGGATCAATAGGAGACGGGTTTGGGAGGGAAAGAAATGGGCTATCAAGCTCGTGTATAGGAACAGAGAGAAGTTTTATGATGAACTGCTAAAACTTCTTAATGCAATAGAAAATACAAATCCCAAAACATGAATAGATTGGAGGTGGAGTAGATCGAGTACCCCTAATGTATCTACTTGCAAATGGGTATTCTGGGCCTTTAGTAGTACATCGCAGCATAGTAATTCCTTAGACCTGTTGTTACCATTGATGCCACTTTTTTAAATGGGAAGTACACCCATAAGTTTCTAGTTGCTTGTGGCGTTAATAGCAACGACCATATACTTCCGCTTGCATTCGCTCTGGTTGATCAGGAGACAGTTGGGACATGGGGTTAGTTTTGAAGAAAATGAAGGAATTGTTGCCGGCGACTGTAAAAGTCGTGAACCATTTACCTCGTATCAAATAGACATGCAGACGTCGGATTAGCAATCTAAGAAGCAGTGAATGGATGGCGGCTTCCATTTACGGTATGGTGGTTTTGCCTCTAACATATTGCAAACAACTTCAACTTGGCACATAAAAACACTTAGTGCAGGAAGTTGGTCACATATGTTGGGTTGCAAGCACAATCTTGCAAGTTGAATTATGTGATAGAGTAGGTGGGGATGATTAAGCCGGATGCATTAGATTGGTTTGACAATATGCCGTTGGATATGTAGATGCTAGCTCATGACGGTTGCTATCGATTTAGGTATATAACCTCCAATGTTGTTGAAAGCTATAATTTTATATTGAAGGGGGCTTAGGGGTTACCTGTGACTACTTTGGTGAAGAAAACATTCTACAATTGCATCGGGTACTTCGTCTAGAAGTGAATAAAGGCATTAAAGAATATAGTGAATGGTAGAATTTTCACCAACTATGTAGCAAAAAAAAAAAAAAAAAACGACCTTTGGAGTTCATGAGCTAGCAACTATAGGGTCATCAACTACAATAGGCATGATAGAGTTTTTGAAGTCCTCACTGGTAGTCGTCGCATTGCCACGAGTTAAGGGAGGGGCCCGAACGTACGTTGTTGACTTTATCAGCAACACATGTAGTTGCTAGAAGTGGCAAATATATAGAATTCCCTGCTTCCACGCATATGCAGTGTCCGCCTCTCTTAGGCTTAATATGATGCATTATATACCTGATTGGTACAGATGGACACATTAGGACCAAGCATATACAATGCACTCCATGCCTATAGGGGACGAGTTGGATTGGGAGCCAGTGCACTTCCCATCACTTCGCCCAAGGAAAGAAGGGAAAGTTAAGGCGAAAAGATACCACATGGAGATGGACATTAGGGAGCATCCGAATCAAATCACATGTGGACTTTGAGAAGGAAAGGCTATAATAAAGAACATGCCCATGTCGACGCGATAATGGTAACTGATGGATACCAATACATATTTCATCACATTCGACATGGCATTTATGATGCTAGCATTAACTTTTTCTCTTTTGCAGCTTAGGTGATCCTCAACTACTTCATCAAGTTTGTTTGAAGACACAGCAGAAGGAGATGCTTGATATTTTGTATATATACATGCAATTTTGTCATTTATTGAAACGTTGTTTTGAATGTCAATTTTTTTAGAAATTTGTTAAATGTTATGAAATATTCGAAGTTGTAAAATCTATATATGTACACATTGCATATGAAAACGGCAAGGGGTAACAGTGTTAGTGCACAAAATGTGTACTAATTTATTACAAATTGTAAAAATACATAAATTTAATCATTGCAGTAGACCATATATATTTGCAAATAATTAAAAAAAAAAAATCATCGTTTGCTATCCCTATCCCCTCTTATCTCCTACCTTTAATCAAATACCTAGCTAACCGATGCGAAGGCGTTAGATGGCCTTGCATGAGGAGCTGGAGGAGATTCAAGTTTCCTGAGTTGGATGCTAGTGGGGAGTAGTATCGAATGCTCGCAGAGCATGGGACTCCACTCTATTAGCTAATTGGATGATTCAACCCAGTACATAGGTTGCTTTCCAGGACGTTACTTCTATGGAGTTGGCGGTGTTGGGATAGGACCACTAATAGAATGCTGATGCGGTGTCTCGTATTAACTAACCATCAGACTTAAGCTAGCATGCATTGCAGCAGAATCAATATGCATTTGTTCGTATTGTGGGGATTTTTTGGTGGCTCACCTCAGTTTTGGGGTACCGATTCTGTCTCCTCTTAGGTGATCTACTGTTGTTGTGGATACAGTGTTACCCCCCCCATGGTGAAGCATAAATTGAAGACCCTAAGCAGTTATTCTCATGGCCATATCTATATCCGGCAATAAGCAAATTTGTCGTAAGGTGTCACCCTATAAGTTGTGAACAAAACATAAATTAAGGTTAATATAATCATGTAATTATTTGGACATTAGTAAGTGTTTGTGTAAATCGTTCATACAAGAAATCCAAAAACAGCGCCCCGTGCATCCAATGTATCGCCTGTTGATTGTCTATACCATTATAGGTAACTATCATGCACATCGCGAGGACCATCTATATAAATGACTCGATCGACCCGCTATTCCCACATGTTCAAATACACTACATGTAGGTCGATCTAATCAATATCAATCCGACCACGCAGGCCGATTTCATGAAGCTCGGTTGCATGTTCATCAGTTGTTGGATATATTGGAACCCATTGAACTGCCTTGCCACTCGATCTGAGAAATACTACTCAATAATGTGGAAACAAATAAGTGGCACTTAAGCTGTCCAAATATACATGCTAGCTTTACAGAAATACGGTAGGATATTAATAAATTCTTGTCGTGTGGCTCCCATTTAACCTAAAAACAGGAAATTTTATTGACTTCAAATGAATATATGATTAATTGCAAAGAAACAATTTTGATTACTAAGGTACCTGCGACATATTTTGCTTGTCTAACGTATCCCGATATGTGCCGACTATATGAGTGGGGTGAAACTGTGTATTCCAACGCGTTGCCAACGGACATCCAATTGCTACAAATAGTCCATGTCGACTAACGACTGCAATGTGGGGAAATCTGTCCCAAGCCCAAACCTGTAATATAGCAGCCCCTCCACTCTCGTAGGCCGACAGTGATGATGTAAACATCATAGTTGGCGATACAACCACTTTAGACATGCGGCCCCTAACTGTATGTCCAGCATTATCGAAATATTCCAGCAAATGTAACCACATCGTGTGGACAAGGGCACTGGATTTATCAGCAAAAATAAATCCCCCTAAGAGTTATAGTATGTATGTATGAGTAGCTTGATGTATTTGCTCCACATCAGCATCTAATGAGATCAACCAAAACATTTCACAGAGCCAAATACTAATTCAGCCTCCTTACCTCTAGACCTCGATCTAGCCCCCAGCAATTCTTCACATATCGCTCCCCAATCCAAGCAACTACTCCCTATAACTACCTGTCCATCCAAAGGGAGTCCTAACTAAATCTCCACATCCTGTAGTGTAATTGTAAACTCTCTTGTTAGCATGTAGAATGTATGCGTCTCTCGATGTCATTGCTCCACCAAAGCTATAATCATGTGCCAATCAAGGGGTATATATGACGGATGACTCACACCTTCTAATTCAGTCAGCTGTAAGTATGGCTTCATTCAAGTATCGAAAGGGATGGTACGTTCATTACAATAGAGTGACAACTCATGTTGTCGAATAGTGAGAGTTGCTTGATTCTATGTCAACAACATATGAAATGTTTTCCTAATTTCTAATGCAACATAGGCTAATAGATAAGTGAAACATCAATTACCTTTTCATCTTAGACGACATGTGATCAATGATTCACCTACTGAGTCAAGATTGAAGGATTGAAAGGTCTAGGCCCCATCTATTATGCAAAACTATACAAATATTTTTACTTTGTAACAAATACTTAATTTTCACAAATTAATTTTATAACAATTAATTAACACATATTAAAGATTAATTGCATTTAATTAATGGATAATTTTTTAACTACTTAATTTTATGACTAATACTATGAAACCATACAAATATATTACATTTGCAATGAATACAAAAATTTCCACTAATTAATTTTATAGCAATTAATTAATGATATATTAATGACTAATCTCTTTTAATTAATGGATAATTAATAATTAATTAATTTTTATAACTCATTTTACAAAACCATACAAATATTTTCACTTTACAACAAATACTTAACTTTTCACTAATTAATTTTGTAACAATTAATTAACGACATATTAACGATTAATTGTACTTAATTAATGGATAACTATTAACTTCTTAATTTTATGACTAATTCTACGTAAACCATACAAATATTTTATATTTACAACAAATAAAAAATTTCCACTAATTAATTTTATAGCAATTAATTAACGATGTATTGACGACTAATCCCCTTTGATTAACAGATAATTAATAACTAATTAATTTCATAACTCATTCTATAAAAACTATATAAAAATTTTTACTTTGCAACAAATACTTAATTTTTCACCAATTAATTAACGACGTATTAACGGCTAATCGCACTTAATTAATGGATAATTATTAACTACTTAATTTTATGACTAATTCTATGAAACCATACAAATATTTTACATTTGCAATGAATACAAAATTTTTTACTAATTAATTAACGATGTATTAACCACTAATCCCCTTTAATTAATTAATAACTAATTAATTTTATAACTCATTCTATAAAACCATACAAATATTTTCACTTTGCAACAAATACAAAATTTTTCACTAATTAATTTTATAACAATTAATTAACGATATATTAACAACTAATCACCTTTAACTAATAGATAATTAATAACTACTTACTTTTATGACTAATTATACAAAACCAAAAAAAATATTTTTTATTTGCAATGAATACGAAATTTTTCACTAATTAATTTTATAATAATTAGTTAATGACGTATTAATAATTAATCACCTTTAATTAACGATAAATTAACAACTACTTAATTTTAAGACTAATTTTACAAAAATATACAAATATTTTTCATTTGTAATTGTAAACACCCCAATTTTTGCCCTAATGATCAATAATAATCAACCATAATTAATTTTCATATTTTTCAAAATTTTCTCTAATTTAGCAAAAAATAGGAAAAAATATTCAAAAATAAATAAATAGGAAAAATACATCAATTTTGGAAAATTATTACAGAAATGGCAATAAAAAGGGTTAAATAATTTTTACAAATTTTTGAAATTTAAAAAAAATGCAAAAAAAAATAAAAATCGCATTGCATATATGCAATTTGTGAAAATAAGGAAATTGCGAAAAGCGGGCTAGCCAACTGATCCGAACCTTGATCTGGTGCGCGTAGGAATGGGCTCGGTCAGGGGTTCGAAATGCGGGGAGGCAGAATTCGCGTTTTGCAAATTTTTTTCTCTACCCAGGACACGTTCGCAGCC
>JBBMOL010003323.1:0-16823 GCA_037954665.1 Laguncularia racemosa | reverse complement strand
TATCGTGTATATATGGGGCAAGGGTTGGTCAATGACCAACCAATGTCAACAACCACTAAGGATATCAATTTTGCTAATAAGCAATGAAAATTTTGTCATAAAGAGATTAGTATCGTCGACGATTCATCGATTTTGGCAAAGAATTTCATTGATTACTAATGGGCAATACAAATTTACTGCATCTGATTTATAGGACCTCTTAAGTTTTGTTAAGTTCTCTAATTTAGTTTTGATTTTAAACAAAGAGGAATAATGTGTAACGTATGTTTGGCTTATTAGAAGTTGTTTCAGAAGATAGTAAGTGAATTTTTCTAAAATTGAACAAAGAGACAGAAGCTTGTTCAGAACCTTCAAAGGTGTTTACAGACTTTTTTTTATTCGTCAGAAGGTATTTCAGAAGTTGTGTAGTGTATCCGTAGTTCCGTTTTTAACCTTTCAGAAGCACTTTCAAAACCTTTACAAAAAAGAGAACAGGTGACATGTTTATTTCAGAAGCACTTTCAGAACCTTTACAACAGGAGGACAGTTGACAGGTTTGCTTCAGAAGCTCTTTCAGAACCTTCCATGCCTATCATGAATTTTTTCCAGATTTTGTTCAAAATTTTTGTATCGTGGTTTTTTAATAATTTCAAGGCCTAGCTCCACGTGTCAAGTATATTTGGGTAATATACTTGAGTGTTTTACTAAAGTTGGATTTTATATCATGGGGTTTTTAATTTACATAAATTTTTTACAAGATTTTATTCAAAGATTTTTTTTTTGATAAAGTGAGATCATAGAAGATTTACAGGTTTTATCAAGATTTAAATCTACATATTTGTGTTATATTTTGGAGATCCAGCAGTTAAAAAGATAAGGATAAGAAATATGGTTGTTACATGAAGATATGGTTCCACAGTATATTGGATATCAAGATAAGGTTCCATAATGTGAGGGATATTTTCAACAAACTTGATCCAAAGAAGATCTTGGTCGAACTGATTTATCCAAGCTTATCCTCATCAAAATATCACGGGAATGTAGATTTTCTCCAACAAGTTCAACTTATTTTTGAAATACAAAATTTCAAAAATAAATTCAAGCTTATCACGTGGAACTCCATAAACGTTACATTCTCCAACAAAGTAACCGTTATGTCCTCTACATAAAAGGAAATTGTTTAAGCTTAAAGAAAAAAGATATAGAACGTTCTTTTTAGATAAAGCACAAGGGAAAAAAGTTAAAAGTTCATACATCTTCAAGCAAATTTTTTTTTATATGTGTGTTTCCAATTTGTAGAGGAAATCTGATAATTCCTCATTGTTATTGTGATTCCTTTCTTGTATGAGGAATTGAGAGTTGTTTCATCACTATAGTTTGAGTGATTAGCTTAGTGAAGAAGCTAGAGAATCAGCAGTAAGACTTCGCCTTGAAGAGGCTTATTTTGTATACTTTTGATTTGATTGATATAGTGAAACACAACCGGTAAAGACAACCGGAACCCCGGCGTAGAGCTGGAAGAGAGGACTGACGCTCAAGGCGGAACCTCTATAAATCTCTGAGCATTTTATTCTTCTTTTACTCATTTTATTTATTGCACATTATTATTTTTCATTTTTGTTGCTCACATCATTTTGTTAGTCAAGAGACTTTGGATAATTGCAAAAATTGAAATTTTAAGTAATTAATCAATTTAACCCCCTTCTTGTTAATCTAATTGGGACCAAAACAATTGGTATCAGAGCAGGACCTTTATTTTGAGTGATCCAAAATGGTTGAAAATAATGTTGCAATTAATCGAGCTCCTTACTTCGATAGCTTAAACTTCTCATTTTAGAAGATGCGCATGGAAACTTATATTAAAACTAATGATTTGATTCATGGCAGGTCATTTCACTTGGGGACAATGTGATCACCTTGAAGGGAAAATTCGACCTTGTTAGTTTCCCGAGAAGAAGATTTTTGAGAAGAACAGCAAAGCAAAAAATTTTTTGCTGACTACTATTGCTCCATCAAAGTTCTATTTGATATCATCGTGTGCAAGTGTAAAGGAGATTTGGGATATCCTATCCGATACATATGAAGGGACTAATACCATAAAGGAAACCCAAGATAAATGCTTTAATTCAACAGTATGAATTATTTAAGTTTAAGTCTAATGAAGATGTAAAAAGATGCTTTTAACAGATTTACAACTTTTACAAATGAGCTTGCATCATTTGGGAAAGAAACTTCCAAACCCAAGATCTTGTGAGGAAAATGCTTGAGGATATTGCCACCATCTTGGGATGAAAAGAAAACAGCTATAGAAGAAGCTCAAGACCAAAACCCAAGCTAACTCTTAGTCAATTGAGAGAAAAGCCATGGCATATGAGTCTCACATAAAAAACCACGCAAAGAGGAGAAGACAGCATAAAGGAATTGCGTTTAAAGTCAAGGAAATAAAGCAAAATGAAACTTAAACGGATGATAGCGACCATGGTTGTCAAAATCGCGATTTTACGTAGAATCGCAAAGGGGTCCGTAGAATCGGAACGTAAAAACGTAAGTTTCTACAACCTATGTAAAATAACTTTAAATATTATAAATTTACTTACAATAGTCATTAAAAAATATAATTAACAATAGAAATAAGGAAATTAAGTATTTTTTTTTAGCCATAAATTGCAAATTTGCAATAAAAGTCATAATATAGATAATCGAGCATAAGTTGTATAATATAGATATTTTATTTCTAAAATGATAAATCATGTATAAACAAGTTTCACCTAGTTCAATATATAAAAGCTAAAAGATAATAGATAAAATTTAAAAATCAATTGTGACTTTAAGAAATTACTAATAAATAAAAATTGATAATGAAGATATACCATTAAAAGGAGTAATATTAAAAAATGACCAAAAGTACATAATAAAGAAGATACTATAACAAGAAAACCTTCAAAATTATATATTACTAGGTAAATTTTTTGCACTATTCGTGATTATTAATTAAAAAATATATTTATTAACAATATCTCGCATTTACTTAACTATGAGATTGATATATTGAAAAGATGAAATATAAATACATTTTTTCCCTTTTCCCTTTGAAATTAAAAATCTAAAAAATTCTTATAAAATTAAAGTTATCTACCATTTATTTTATTTACTATTACAAAAATTTAGTTAAAATAAGGAAAGTTGCAGCAATCAAACATGAGTGCTTTAATACAACATGATCACAAATAGGAACAAGAAGACTAACAATCGCGAACACAAACACAAAGACTTCAATGTAAATAACATACTGCAAGAGAGGAGTGATGACCGACGAACATGTTGAGGTATAAACTCATACTTCCGCTAGACGGGAAAAGCACGTGGGTCCGGGGAAGCCGCCCCGACGGGGTAGAAAAGGGGCGCCCCTAGATGCTAGAGGGCGTTTAACAATTAAGCCCACAGTTGTTTATTAAAAGTTTAGGCTTGGATAAAAAAACACGAAAGAAAAATGCTTTTTGGAAGGAACAGGGGAAGAGGCACGGCCGGGTAATTAAATTGCACGGCCGTATGTCAAGGAAACATCCCCACAGAAGCCACATGGTTGAAGGCACGACCGTGTTTTGAGCTTGGAAAAATCCACAGAAACACATACGGTTGAGTACACGGTCTGAGACACGGCCGTGTATTATTTGCGGGGAAGCTGTAGTTGTAAATATTTGTGGAATCGGTTGAAATGGATAGAATTGCGATTTTGAACAAGTTTTACTGTTTAAAATCGCGATTTTACTACGATTTTGATCCTTTCCGATTTTGTATGCGACTTAACTGGGGATTGTATATGCAACTTGTAAAAAACAGGGAATCGTACAAGTTGAACGCGATTTTGACAACAATGATAGGGGCGATGAGAAAAAAAGAGGACATCAGTATTCTAGCACGTGACTCAACAGGCTGTCAAGAAGTAAAGAGGTAAGAAATTTAGTGTTTTCAAGAAAAGTACTGAATATAAGCATAATGATGCAGGAAAAGCCTACAAGGAGAAAGAAAAGAAGAAAGAGAAAAGGGAGATTCATTTTATGAATGAAAACAAGCAGGACACTTTAAAATTTATGAATGTCCAACATGATCAAGAAAATGGAAAATTATAAAAAGAAAGTCATGCAATGCTAGCAACGTGGAGTGATTTAGAGGACACAGAACAAATTCAGAAGATTCAGAAGAATAAGAGGATGAGACAAATCTTTGTCTAATGGCTAGTTCTGAGGTACACTCTGAATCTGATGAAGATATAACTGATATTGACATGCTAGCAAAAAGAGTAAGTTATTAAAGGCACTAAAAAGGGCTGATACAAAATTAGCTAAGTATGAAAACGAAATTAAAAGCTCTTAAGAATGAAAATGAAGCTTTAAAAAACAAACAAAATACTTTGCTTGCTGATGAAAATGATATCCCGAAACAAGAAAATGAATCCATGCATGTGAGCATTTGAAAAATTAAGAATAGAAAATCATCTATTTAAAATTTAGAAACAAGTGACATGAAGGTAAAGATTGATGATCTACCCAATTCGTTGAAAACTACCTTTAAAAATTTTGATGAAAGTGACAAGAAATTGACCATTTTAATTTTTCTTCAAAAAGAGTTTCAAATGAAAACATGGATTAGGATATGAGCATGGTTCGAGTTCAAAATCGAATCAAAACACAGTTTTTGTTAAGGCTAAACAAGTCTTAAGTGGTGAATCCAACAGCAAAAGTACATTTCAAATACAAATAATGTTAAAAGAAGAAATATCAGAAACTTTTACAGAAGTTATTCTGACAAGAGGTATCCACACAATGGGTACTACAAAAGCAATACCAGAAGGTATAATAGAATTTAATACAAACCAGAATTTCAAGAAACAGGTAAATGATAGGTATAGGAAGGGTTAATTCTTATGCATGTTTCTTCTGTAATAAATTTGGTCAATTGAGAATTTCCCTATTATAAGAGAAATAAGCTCAGTAGTCAACAAGTAAATCAAAGAAATCAAATGAGCTTATCTTTTGAAGGGCCCAAACTTGTTGGGTTCCTAAAAGGGCTTAATTCTTTTTTTTTTGTACAGGAAAAAAGCTAAAATAAGAGGAACATGGTATTTAGATAGTGAATGTTCTAGACATATGATTAGGGATGCTTCATTGGCACTAGCATAACTTGGGAAGAAAAGGATATAGTAAAGTTTGGAGATGATAGTAGAGGGTAAAATTAATTCCCCACTAAAAACGATTGGTATGCCTACTTTTCTCATTGAAATGTATATCTTGTGAAGGCTTAAAAAAATAATTTCCCTTAGAAATTAATCAGTTAGGGTGATAAAGGATATAAAATGATTTTGATCAAGACAATTGCTATGCTTTTAAGGGAAATAATGAAAGATTATTTGAAGGAATTAGGAAAAGAAATATCTATATCATAAACCAGTTGAAATCGATAATGCTTGTTTTTTAAATTTTCCTTGAATAAATCATGTTTTTGCTTGGCATAAAAGACTAGGGCAGTTAATTTTAATCATTTGAAAAATATCTAAAAAGGATATTATTAAAGCTTACCTAAAATAAATATTAAACAAGATGTGAAATGTGATACTTCCCTTAAAGAATAAAATGGTTTCTATCTCTCATAAAAGTAAAATGAAATCTCAACTAAGAGACTACTTGAATTATTGCATCTTGATCTTTTTGGCCCTACTAGATTCTTAAGCATGGGTGGAAGCAAATATGGATTTGTTATTGTTGATGATTTTTCAAGATACACTTGGGTTATATTCTTGCGACACAAAAGAAATTACCTTTGATTCTTTTCAAAAATTTGCAAAACAAATACAAATGAAAAGGGAGTTTCCATAATTAGTCTTCGAATTGATCATGGAACAAAATTTCAAAATGCAAGTTTTTTAAATTTTGTGAAGAACATGGTATATCTCACAATTTTCTCAGCTCCATACACTCCTCAACAAAATGGAGTAGTGGAACGCAAGAATAGAACTTTACAAGAGATGACCCAGATTTATGTTAAATGAAAATGGCATTGGTAATTATTTTTGGGTAGAAGCAGTTTCTACAGCTTGCTATATCATCAATAGAGTTTTCATTCGACCCCTGACATCAAAGACTGCTTATGAGATGTTTCGAGGTTTAAAAAACCTAACGTTTCATATTTTCATATCTTTAGATCTAAATGTTTTGTGAAAAAGAATCCCTCAACCTTGGTAAGTTTTTTTGAAAGATCTAAAGAAGCTATTTTTTTAGGATATTCTCTAAATAGTCGTGCTTATCGTGTTTTCAATAAATCATCAAAAACTATTGAAGAATCAATAAATGTTAAATTTATTGAGGGTTTAAAGGATGTTGATTTTGATGAAGAAAAGGACTCCAATCCTAAAACAGAAGCTGGTTCAGAACCTAAGTCAGAAGCACCTGCTATTAACACTCGAGGATCTAGTCGTGAGAACCTATTTCAGAGGCAAACACAGAAGGTACTTTAGGAAGTTGTAAGATTTGAACAAGAAGCTTCTAGAGTTTGGAGGTATAAGTCTGCACATCCTTTTATCAAATAATAGGTAATGTTCAATCTGGTGTTAAAAAAAAGAGCTAATTTACAAACTCTTGAAAATCATTTTATGTTGTTATCTGAAATTGAAACCTAGTAATATGGAAGAAGCTTTAAATGATGATAATTGGATTTTTCTCTATACAAAAGAATTAAATCAATTTCAAAGAAACAATGTATGGAACTTTGTTCCTAGACCTAGAGGAAAGTATATAATTGGAACTAAATGGGGTGTTTAAAAATAAAATTTGATGAAGACGTAAAATTATAAAAATAAAGCAAGATTAGTAGCTAAAGGTTTTCACAAGAAGAAGGAATAGATTTTGGGTGAAACATATGCACCCGTTGCCCAGACTAGAAGCAATACGGTTGATGCTTGCATATGCATCTTATAAGGGTTTAAAAAATTTTTCAAATGGATGTAAAAAGTGCATTTTTAAATGGTTTTATAAAGGAAGAATTTTATGTAGAACAACCACCTGGTTTTGAAGTTTCCCTTTTAAATTAAATTATGTTTTTAAATTAAATAAAGCGCTATATGGTTTGAAACAAGCTCCCAAAAGCTTGGTATGAAAGATTGAGTATGTTTTTTATCTCTAAAGGTTTTATAAAGGAAAAGTTTACACCACTTTAAATTTTTGAAAACTTTTGATAATGATATCTTGGTTATGCAAATATATGTAGATGATATTATCTTTGGATCTACTAAAGAATTGTTGTGTCAAGAATTTGCTGAGACCATGCAGGCAGAATTTGAAATGTCAATGATGGGGAGAATTGACATTCTTTTTGGGGCTTCAAATGAAACAAACAAAAGAAGGAATCTTTGTTTTATCAAGAAAAATACACAAAACAAAAAATTGAAGAAGTTTGGATAAAGATGGCTGCAAAAAGGTTACAACACCTTAAGTACTTCAACAAGGTTAGATTCTGACTCAAATGGACAGAAAATAAGTGAGAAACTTTATAGGAGCCTCATAGGTTCTCTATTGACTTGATGCATCAAGACCTATATATTTTGTTTAGTGGTGTGTTTGTGTGCTAGATTTCAAGCTGCACCAACAGAAATTCATTTATCGGCTGTTTAAAGCGAATTTCAAATACCTAGTTAAAAACTTCAATTTGGGCATTAGTATCTAAAAATCAAATTTTTGATTTTTAAAAGGATATTTGATGCAGATTATGTGGTTGAAAATTGATAGGAAAAAGCACATCTGGTACTTGTCAATTCCTAGGTGGGTAAATTAATTTCTTGGTCTTCTAAAAAACAAAATTCTGTTACCCTATCCCCAGTGAAGCTGAATATGTTTCTATTGGTAATTGTTGTGCACAAGTTTTATGGATAAAACAACAATTGAATGATTATGGAATAAATTTTAAAACTGTGCCAATTAATGTGACAACACGAGTGCAATAAATTTGATAAAAAATCTAGTGCATCATTCTAGGTCAAAGTACATAGAAATTAAACATCATTTTATTGAGATCATGTGCATTTAAAGGGATATAAATGTTGAATTGTGCCAACCGAAAATCAATTTGCAGACATCTTTACTAAACCTCTTGAAAAGGTAAATTTTGAATTTATTAGAAATGAATTGGGAATTTGTAACCTTTTTAAATTTTTTTTTCCCTCGAAATTTTCAATCTTTAGGAATCTTTATTTATATAATATATATATTCTTTCTCTTCATCCATTTCTTTCTTTCTTTATTTTTCGTAACCTACTCTCTCTCTCTCTCTTTATTGTGACTCCAATGGCGCCTAAATCCTCAGAATGTCTCAATAAAAATCCTTCAAAAAAAAACCCCCTAAAGCCTTTAGTGATTCATGTTGAATCTTCAGTTTCTTCGGAAAAACCTCAAGAACCTTCAATGGAGGAGAATCCCAAGTTCCCTTGACTTGAATCTATCATTGGTTCTAAGAAATTTCCAAAAGAAAACGTGTTTCATCGTCTTCAAAAGGAAAAGAAAAGGTTACTCAAGAAACCTCTCCACCTAAGAAATCAGCCAAGAAGCAAACAAAACAAAGGAATGTACTAAGTCTGAAACCCTCAATTTCGAAATCTCTTCAAAGGAAGAAAAACGAGGGGTGTCCTTGTAGTTTTGTGGATATTAATTTCTTTACAAGTAATGGGTTTTACTGAAATGAATCTTAGACCCATAGGATGCATGGAACTTTGCTCTATTCAAGTTCTGTTTATGGCGAGTGTGTGAAGGAATTTTATGGAAATTTAAATCTTTCAGAAGGGAATGTTTTAGTTTCTAGGGTATGTGATCAAGACATTACAATTTCTAAGGTAGATGTAATTAATGTCTACACTTGCATTATGTAAATGATGATGTAGAGATTACAAAAATGCCTAGGAATGATCTTTTTACTGCTATTAATGGAGGTTTACAAATGGATTTTGGGAAGAGGCAATGGTTATTGATTTTGAGTTGTTTCCCCGAATCATACACAAAATTTTTGTTGAATGTCTATGTCTAAGGAAGGGCAGTTCTACTTCAAAGTCTATAGAACATGCTAAAAACATCTAGGCAAATGATTAATAGAAAGAATGTGGACATGGCTTCTAGAGTCATTGATCAAATATGGCGAAATAGAGAAAGTATGGTATTTGGGAATGCTCTCATGCGGCTATTTGATTTAAAGGGAAATTTTTTTGCCTACCAGTCTTTGAACCTATTAAGTTAAAGAGGATAGGTAAAGAAGTTTTTCATCATATGTCGATATTGTTAAAGATTGTTTGTGGTATGCAAATGATGGTGCACACTTTGTCCATCAAAGCATATGAAAAGAATTGTTCCTTTTGGGAAATTTTCGATAACTGTTCAAGAAAGAGGTTCAGAACCTAGAACAGAGCTTGGAAAAACTTCTAGAAAGCAACCACATGGATTCTAAGGCTAGAAAAAAGTGGAACAAAAGAAAACTACATCCAAAGTTGATCTAGAAAAATGAAAAGTGTTATGCGAAAGCCTTGAAACATAAGCTATCAGATTTAGTTAAGACAGCTTTGATAGATGAAATCTCGATACTTCAACGGGTCTGATCTTAAGAGATTAGAAGCGATGGAGTTACAAGTTGAACAAACTTCTGATACTCTTTTGACATTAAGAAAAATTCTGAGAAAATGCTTACTGCCTCCATCACTACAGAATTCTCTATGATAAGTTTAGTGAAAGAGTCAAGCAAGATCTATCCAACAATGTGATTGCTTTTTTACAAGTTTGTCTCTCAAATAAGGAAGATTTGGAGATTCAGTCACTAACTCTTTCAAGACTTTGGACTCCAAGAAGGATAAAACATCCCAATCTGTCACAAGTCTTCATGGAGAAATCAATTGTTCTTATCCACCAAATTTCCAGATTTTTGTTCACTCCGGCGCACATATCATCGACTTGGATACTTCACTAGAAAAACCTTCCTCTACCAAACCTTCCACCACTCCCTCTACCTCTCGAGTTACAAGATCTAGAAAGTCTAAGTTCTTATCTTAATTTCCTGTTTTGAGCTCAAGTTTTTAAAAGACTTCTTTTATTTTTTATGCATAGATTAAGGAGGAGTTATCCCTTTTGTTGTTAACAAAAAGGGGGAGAATAGTACTATAGAGAATTCAAAAGCTGCTTTATTAATGGTTCTATTGTGTTTATGATGCTTTTCTGTTATGAATATATGTTTACTTGAACATAAAAGTTGTTTCTATTTTGTTTATCTAATGGGTTTTGTTATCATCAAAAAAGGGAGAATGTTAAGTTCTCTTAATTTAGTTTTGATGTTAACAAAAGAGGAATAATGTGTAACGTATGTTTGAGCTTGTCAGAAGTTGTTTCAGAAGATAGTAAGTGAAATTTTTTTAAATTGGGAAAAAATAGACAGAAGCTTGTTCAGAACCTTCAAAGGTATTATACAAACTGTTTTTGTTTTGTCAGAAGGTATTTCAGAAGTTGTGTAGTGTATCCGTAGTTCTCGTGTTAACTTTTCAAAAGCACTTTCAGAACCTTTACAACAAAGGGACAATTGATAGGTTTGCTTCAAAAGCTCTTTCAGAACCTTCCATGCCTGTACGAATTTTTTCCAAATTTCGTTCTAATTTTTGTATCGATGGTTTTTTAATAAATTTCAAGGCCCAGTCCACGTGTTAAGTTATATTTGGGTAATATACTTGTGTGTTTTACTAAAGTTGGATTTTATATCATGGGGTTTTTAATTTACATAAAGTTTTTGAAGATTTTATTCAAAGATTTTATTTTATGATAAGTGAGATCATATAAGATTTATAGGTTTTATAATTTAAATTTTAGATATTTGTGTATAATTTTGGGAGATCCAACAGTTACAAAGATAAGGATAAGAAATATGGTTGTTACATGAAGATATGGTTCCATAATATATTGGATATCAAGACAGGTTCCCCTAATGTGAGGGGCATTTTCAACAAACTTGATCCAAAGAAGATCTTAGTCGAACTGATTTATCCCAAACTTATCCTCATCAAAATATCATGGGAATGTAATTTTCTCCAACAAGTTCAACTTATTTTTGAAATACAAAATTTCACAAATAAATTCAAGCTTGTCACGTGGAACTCCATAAAGTTACATTCTCCAACAAAGTAACCATTATGTCCTCTACATAAAAGGAATGTTTAAGCTTAAAAAAAAAAAGATATAGAACGTTCTTTTTAGAATCAAGCACACAGAAAAGTTAAAAGTTCATACATCTTCAAGCGAAATTGTTTTTTTATGTGTGATCCAATTTGTAGAGGAAATCTGATATTCCTCATTGTTATTGTGATTCCTTTCTTGTATGAGGAATTGAAAGCTGTTCAATCACTGTAGTTTGAGTGATTAGCTTAGTGAAGAAGCTAGAGAGACTCAGCAGTGAGACTTCGCCTTGAAGAGGCTTATTTTGTATACTTTCAATTTGATTGATATAGTGAAACATAACGGTAAAGACAACTGGGACCTCGGCATGGAGCTGGAAGAGAGGACTGAAACTCGAGGTGGAACATCTATAAATCTCTTGGAATTTATTCTTCTCTACTCATTTTATTTATTGCACATTATTATTTTTCATTTTTGTTGCTCACCTCATTTTGTTAGTCAAGAGACTTTGGATAATTTGCAAAAATTGAAATTTTAAGTAATTAATCAATTCACCCCCCCTCTTGATTAATCTAATTGGGACAACAAGTTTGGGCCATCTATGTTATCTAGCACTAATGGCCCCTTTGTCAAGACTTTTCTTCACAACATAAGGTCCTTTATAATTTAGAGTGAATTTTCCTCTAGGGTCCTATACAACAATTTCTTCAACACTAAATCTCCTTCTTTAAAACTTTCCGGTTGTATCGTTTTATTGAACGCCCTAGCCATCATCTCTATTAGTAGCACTGACCATGGCTAATGCTATGATTCTCTTTTCATCAATCAAATTTAGTTGATCCACCCTTTTCTTTACCCACTCTACTTCTTCAAGTTGTCTTTCTACCAATACCCTGAAGGATGGATTTCCACTTCTATGGGCAACACAACCTCAATTCCATATACTAGTAAATAAGGATTAGCTCCAATCAAAGTTTTTATCGAAGTTCTATAAGCCATTAAAGGGCGAACAGTAACATCTCATGCCAATCAGTGTAAGTGATTGCCATTTTTTCAATAATTCTCTTAATACTTTTATTGGCAGCCTTAAGCGCTCTGCTCATCTAAGGATAATATGGAGTTGAATTTCTATAGTTGATTCCAAATTGTTGACATGTCTCTATTACTAATTTATTATTTAGGTTGGTTCCCTAATTGGTAATGATGGATTCAAGTGCCCTATACCTAGCAATTATGTCTCTTTTAAGAATTTGAAGACTACTCCTTTTGTTACATTAGTATATGAAGACACTTCGACCCATTTACTAAAATAATCAATAGCCACCAAAATGAAACCCATGCATGTTTGACACTTTCGAAGTTATTGGACCAATCATATCAATGGCCCACATGAAAAATGGCTATGGGGTCGACAACATGTGTAATTCTTGAGGTAAAGCATTGATTTTATTAACATAGACTTGGCATAAGTGACAATGCCTCACATGTTTAATACAGTTTGTTTCCATAGTCATCCAAAAATAACCCATCCTCATGATTTTGCAGGCTAACATATATCCGTTCATGTGTAGCTTACAAACTCCCTTATGCATTTCTTGCATCAAGGTATCTGCTTCCTCTTTGTCAACACACCTAAATAGGGTGGTATCGAAGGATTTCTCGTATAATGTGAACCACCAAGTAAAAAATATGTTGCTAACCTTCTTAATGCCTTTCAATCTTTCTCATCCGCCTCCTCTGGATAAGTGCTATTTTGAAAGAATTCCTTAATATCATGGTAACAAGCTTTCAATCCTGAGTCTCTTCAGCCGCTAGGCAAAAAGCTAGTTTCTCCTTAATTTTGATCTTTAAAGGCTAAATCTCCACACCAACTAAGATTTAAATCTTTGACGCTAACGTTACTAGAGCATCAGCGAATTGATTTTGGGTTTTAAGCACATACGTGAGTAATTTTTCGAACATTTCCACCAATTCGTTAAGATGCTGGTGGTATGGTGTTAATTTGCTATCTCTGGTTTTGTATTCTCCCAAGGTTTGGAGAATAATTAAAGATGAGTCTCCATATACTTCAAATTCCTTGATACTCATCTCTAACGCCATCTTAAGCCCCGTGATACAAGCTTCGTATTCTACTATACAGTTAGTATATGCGAATGTTAACTTTATTGCTATAGGAAAATAGTTGCCTTTAGGAGATATCAAGACTACCCTATTCCACATCCGAAAACATTTGTAGCTCCATCAAAATACAACTTCTAATGCAAACCTTCTGATCTTTTGTCAACAGTGACCATAATTCATTCGTCTGGAAATTAAACTTCTAAGATTTCTAACGTATCCTTCCCTAGATATTTTGCAAACTAGTCTACCAAGGCTTGTCCTTTTATTGAATTCTGATTTACATAAGTGATATCAAACTCTGAAAGCAACATTTTCCATTTAGAGATTGTTCCCATCAAAGTTGGTTTTTTTGCTAAATATTATAGAAAATCATGTTTGGTCAATAACTCGATGGAATAATACATGGTGTACTATCGAAGCTTGTGGTCTTCTAAACTTACGAGTATCCCTGTACCCCTTTAGTGAACTTCTTGCTTAGATAATATATAGGGTGCTCCTTTCCTTTTGTCTCGTCTTTTTGCCTCAGCATACAGCCCTTTGGATTTGAGGAGTATGGTTAAATACAAGAATAAAGGCCTCCTAAAGGTGGGGTCTATTAAGAATGGGGGATTCATCAAGTATCTTTTGATTTCAAAAAAGGCTTTTTTACATTCCGTGTCCCATTTTATTATGGCATTCTTCTTTAAGAGCTTGAACAAAGGACGACACTTATCGGTAAGCTGAGATATGAACATGGTTCCTAACAAGCCCCTTACTTCTTTAAGGGTCTGCGGCGTTGACATCTCAACAATTGCTTTTACTTTTTCTAGGTCTACTTCAATCCCCTCTGGCTAATAACAAACCCTAAGAGCTTCCTTGATGTTTACTCTAAATGTGCACTTCTTAAGATTTAGCTTTAATTAAAATTTTCTAAACCTGTCAAAAAACTTCCTGAGGATTTTCATGTGATCTTCCCTTTCATGAGATGTAGCAATCATATCATCGACGTATAACTCAACATCTTTATATATCATGTCATGGAATAGTGCTACCATAGCTTGCTAATAGTCACTCTTGCATTCTTCAAAACCAAAAGGCATAACTTTATAGCAAAACATTTCCCATGCAGTGATGAAAGTTGTTTTAGTTTTGTCCTCTCTAATATCTTAATTTGGTTATATCCTAAAAAAACCATCCATGAAAGAGAAAAGGTGGTTCCTAATAGTGTTATCTACTAAGACATCGATGTGTGGCAACGGGAAGTTTCTTTTGGTGTTACTTGGTTCAAGTCTCTAAAAACAACACAAACTCAAATTTTCCATGGACAGACACTATAATTACCTACCACCCATTCCAGATAATCTGATACCTCAATGAACCCGACTTTCGACAACCTCTTCACTTCTTCTTTGATTTTCAACAAAATGTCAAGTCGAAACCTCCTAAGCTTTTGCTTTCTCGGCTTGGAGTCAACTTTAGTTGGCAGCTTATGAATCACTATTGAAGGATCAAGCCTTAGCATATCCATATATGACCATGCGAACACGTCTAGATACCCAGATAATAATTGCAACAATTTCCCCTTATGTTCTTCTAACAAGCTATTCCAACCTTGAGATTCTTAGGGCTGTCATCTGTACCCAAATTTACTTCAACAATTGGTTTATTAATGATAATTTTGCCTTGCTCAAATTAATGCCAACTTTCTAAATCTCATTTGACTTTTTGACATCACCTCCGACGACATAACCCAGTTGAGCTGAAAGTGATATCAACATTTTCATCATTTACGAGATGAGATACCCTCAATTTTCATTGATTTTGTTGGATATGAGGAATAACAGTGAATAGGAAATTTAAATAAGTAGTAGAAGAAAACTCATGAAGAAAAGAAGAAATTCAAAATATTTATCATGGTGAAAGAAATATTTATCATCTATCAAGACTAAACTAAATCATGTTGGAATAGTAAAATGAATTAAATGCTTCTTGTGACCCTATCTCTAGTTTAAAGAGACCTATTTCCCGTTGATTGGGAGCGAAAACCAATTGTTCAATTGGCCTTTACTAGTATCATCTTTTGTCGTACTGATGGTACATTGCTAACTAAATGAGTCAACAAGCTGCGGTAATTCCGACTGCTAGATATAAGCTGGTGTTAGAAATGTGTTGTTGGTGTCTAGAAAAATCTAATTGAGCATGGTATAAACTTCTCACTTCTCTTCTTCTTCATCTTCCACTCCATCTCCTCGATCTCCCAATTAGTTGGTTCATACCTTAAACCAAACGTGCAAATTGTTTTTGAATACGATGGGATCTTTTGTGGCCACACATACCCCATAAAACATTTGCAAACCCCATCATTTCCCAATATTGGAATGGTTTAATCTCTCGTATATGGTAAGTCTTGCCCCCTTTAAAACACCTACAACCTAGCCATTAGATAAAAACTTGAAATTTAGTATAAGCTAGATGTAAAACTCTGTTAGTGTATCCAGTCCCCCCTGCATTAAATTTGAAGACCTTAATATGCCCCAGCATTTGGAAGGGGGCATTGTAAAAACCCTTGTGGACCGGTTTAATATGTAATTCAACTTCCCCAATATCCTTTTAGACCTTTAGAAAGTCCCAATGATCGAAATCAGTTCAATTCGGATGTGTTATTTCTAAAAAGTTCGTGTGGATAGGGCTAAAAAATTCAAAGAAAATCATATCAATCAGCTCTCGAGCCCCACCTATCTTTTCAGTTAATTAAAAGAAAAATGGTTAGTGTGTAGTCACCTTTTCTCCTACTCTTTTTTGGGGGAAGGTTATTAGAACAGAAAGAAAAAAAGATTACTAAAAAAAATAATTTTTAACTAAAATACCTTTTTGGGAACCTTGATTGTGAAGTAATTTCACAGTGCCCCACGATGAAAATTGGAGGAAAAAGAAAGGCTCTAAGGAGTTAGTAAGGCCTTAGCCAATAATCCATGATCTTTTATTCACTAGCCTTCATGATCCTCTTAGGAGATTTTGATCCCTTACCTCCTCCCTACCGTCAGGTCCCGGACCCCTTGGAGGACAGTTCCCTAAAAGCCACCTCCTTTCCTCAATCAAAACATCACTTTCCCTGAATGGGTAAACCCTTTATTTCATAACTTATTCTGATTTTACTTTGGTAAATTTTGGGAAAAAGCCTTTATAATTCTTTTTGTGGCATCGAAAAGTTGGCACGAATTCTTGGGTTTAATGGTGACTATCCCTACTTTTGCTAGGGTTTTCAAGGTGAAAGACTTAAAGGCAATCCCACCCAAATACTTTTGTCTTTTTTCATCTTAACTCCTAAGGGGTTTTCCCCTTCCTTGAATTTGGGCCCCAACCCGTAGGTGGTGATTGCTAGCTTTTGGCACAAATGAATGTTTACTAAGTATTCAAATGTCCCAAATGGCTTTCTAGTGTATCGGGTGGTTGCTAGAGCCCTTTTAACTCAAACTTTTTTAGTATGAATTGAGTTAATTTATTTTTGATTTTATAGAAAACATAAGGAAAGGTACTTAAATTTACTATAGGTTTGGAAAA